>JAPQWV010000002.1:10395000-10692500 GCA_027422505.1 Craterostigma plantagineum
TAGTATAAACCATCAAATGGTCTGTAAATTAATATTTATTTAAATTAAAACAAAACCATCCACTACTTTTAATTTATTACTATTTTACCCCCTCTGGTTTTAGTTAAGATTAATATGCCTCTGTTATAGCACACGCATTTGAAAGTGCTAAATATACTATAGTTAGGGGTGAGCGTTCGGGTTCGGGTATTCGGGTTTTACCCGAATTCGATCGGGTTCGGGTAGTTCGGGTTGGGTAATTCGGGTTATTTGCGGGTATCGGGAACCCGATACCCAATAATTGTTAATCGGATCGGGTATCGGGTAGTGATTTACTACCCGATCGGGTTATTCGGGTACCCGATATATTTTTTTAAAAATAATATTTTAGTTTTAATATATAAACATTAAAAAAGTTATAATATATATGTAGATATTAATATCTAACTTGAGTGATGTTAAAGTTTTAAATAATATTTCAATTAATTACTTATTTTAATTGTATAATTAACAAGCGACATTTTATTATCAAGGCATAAATTCTTATAACAATTTAAATATATATTCTCAAAATTTTATTCAAAAATATGTATATATTATATTTATTTAAAATAAAATATCCAATATTATAAATCATATTTAGTAAAATATTTTGATATTTATATTGCATTATAATATTTTTAGTCATATTTTCAATTCAAATCGTGTACCCGACGTCGGGTACCCGAACCCGATAAATACCTGACAAGCGGGTACCCGCCGTAGATCGGGTCGGGTTCGGGTAGTGAAAATCTTAACCCGAACCGGAACTACCCAATACCCGACTACCCGACCCGATGCCCACCCCTAACTATAGTATCACTTAAAGCTAAAGACCAAAGACAAGGAGACGATCACCATTATGTTTTGAGTAGTACTGTTACTATGGCTTGTGGCCCGCGAGCCGGCCGGCCCCGTCATTATTGTATATATATATACATATATATATAGAAAATAAATATTAAATTAATTAGATAATGTAACTAATAATTCATTAATTACTAATATATATTATATAGAAAATAATATTAAATTAATTACATAAAGAATAGCATATTTATCCGTAATTTTTAATACATACCATAATTAATTAAAAATTATAATAAAAAAATTTTAAATACAATGAAAAATAGCCCGTCCCGCACCGCCAGTTTTGATGATACCAATTTAATATCGATGTCTTGGCGGAACAAAGAACTATTGTAGACGGCTCATTAATCGCGGCCCGCCACCCTCCACCCGCCAAATTGACAGTAGAAGTTTTGAGGATACCAATTTAATATCGATGTCTTGGAACAAAAGACTATTGTAGACGACCCATTTGTCCTTTTATTGGGCTTTGGTAGGCCCAAGGGAAAAGTGGATATAGTAATGAAAGAACGGGTCTTTTAAAAAAATGGCCCTCGACTTAGTCAATATTAACTAAATAGCCTCGTTGACGTTTTTTTGGTCAATGGCCTTCATTTTAATTAACCGTTAACCATCTTCTTAACCCTCGTTAATTAACTAGAAATAAAAGAAAAAGAAAAATAAATATACATACACAATCTGTATATATATAAAAGAAACGAAACTCCATTTAAATGCACAGCAGCACGTAATAATTACTATACCAACCCAGATCGATCCATCCTTTCTTCTTCATCGTTTCTAAAGAAAAACACAGCCTCATTTTCGTCACTAAGTCGAACTCGAAGTCTGCAAAACAAGTCTGGAAGGAAATACCCAGCTCTAACTCTTTACAGTAAGTTTTTTCTTTTTGAATTACGAATTTTAACCCTCCACATTATGTGATTTGTCATTTACGTGATGTTTGGCCACGAGAATTTTGAATTTCTAGTCGGAAGACGAAACTCGTGGTCATGCTTCACGGAACCCGTACATATATCCACAAGGGCCCCATGCGTTAGATCTGGGGCCCCGCGCATGTTTACACGGCCCCCGCACGCTATGCAGGGGCCACTCGCACTGGAGCACGGGTCCGCGTGCGCAAGAGCACGGGACCCGGGCATCAATTCAGGGTCCCCGCACACTGGTGTCGGGGTGCCGCGCATCAGTGCAGGGGGCGCGCGCACTGGAGCACGGGACCGCGTGCGCTATTGCACGTGACCCGGGCATTAGTTCAAGGGCCCCAGGTGCTGGTTCTGGGGTCCCGCGTATCAGTGCACGGGCCGCCCTAAGGCATGGGTCCCGCACACTAAGTCATGGGTCTCGCGCTCTAGAGCTTGGGTCCCAGGCGCTTATGCAGGGGTCCCGCGCTATATGTTAGGGTTTTCGAAAGCTGTTAGGGGTTTGGAAGCTGTTAGCTCTTTAATTATGCCTATAAATCACGTTAGCAAATACAACATCCGAAATAACATTTTCGACAACTAGGGTTTTTGCAAACTATTGTTTTCACAAACTAGGGTTTCGCAAGTTGTATTGGTTTTCGCAAGTAGGGCTACGGTTCTAATAAATTTTACTTCTATTGCAGGGGGTAATCATGACGATCACTAACATTGTGTTCCAAGTTGAGGGTCAGTAGATAATTGGCGAGGACAATACCTCGAGGTGGTGTCCTCTTCCTACTCATAGATGGCAATCAATCTTGGTCGACGAGGAAACATGCACGTTAGATGACGTGAAGGATGAGATTGTGAAGGTTTTGTCGCTACGCAGCGAGAATTCTAAACTCACGTTAAGCTGCATACCTAGCGTAGTTTACGATTTTCCACGACCCATCTACATCGAGAATGACTACTGTATACGTTCATACCTTGGTTTTGGTGGTCCACAGTCTAGACCCGTGCTCCATGTTGAGGTTGCGTCCTTTGTCAGTGCCACACCACCACAAGTTCATCTTAATGATGAATTGAATTTCAACGTCTGTCTAATAGAGCAGTGCGACACAAATGAGGAATCCATCCCGTGGAGGGTTACATGGGCGACACATCTAACTACCACTCTTACCATCTTTCTGAATACGAGGGTTTACAAGAAGATCAAACCGGACCGTGCGAGAATCAAAATGAGAATGAAGATGATACGTTCGAACAACCCGATGAACATTATGCTTCGGAAAGTGATAATGACGATGTCTCAATCCACATGCTGACGACGGCACGTATGGATTTGGGGATGGTTCAAGCCTGTTTATTGGTCAGGAATTTCGGGACAAGAAGGAAGTCAAGGACGTTATCACTAAAATCGTCCTTGATGCGTGTTTCGAGTTCAAATTGGTCCGGTCAAATAAAACCATGTACGTAGCGAAATGCGCAACTGAAGGACGCACATGGCGAGTACGAGCTGCACAGAACAAGGACTCCCTTTTTTCTCAATCCGAACGTACCGCGGCAAGCACACCTGCGGGGTTTCTCATCGTCGCCGTAGACATCGGCAAGGAAGTTCGTCAGTTGTATCACAAGTTATGTTGGAACATTTCACCGGTCCTAAAGACATTCCGCCACCCAAGTCAATCATGTCGATGATGCAGAACAGGGGTGTAGATGTCTCGTACTACAAGGCTTGGAAAGGCAAGCAACTAGCGTCGGACGAATTAGTCAGTAACAGGGACGATTGTTACGGTTTATTCGGGCCTACTTGGAGGCGTTGAGGCAAGCAAACGTTGACAGCATCACGGATTGGGAGATGAACGAAGAAAGGAGGTTCAAATATATGTTCTTAGCATACAACGCATGCGTTAGGGGATTTGCATACATGAGGAAAGTCGTATCTATCGATGCAACTTTTTTGAAGGGAAAATATAAAGGAGTTTTGCTCATTGCTACAACACAAGATGGTGATTACCATCAATACCCGCTCGCATGGGGTCTTGCTGACTCGGAGGGAACCGAATTTTGGACGTGGTTTCTCACTAGATTGAGTCGTTTCGTACCGGACAGTAATGAACTCGTCATTATTTCTGACCGAAACCACGGTATAAAGAATGCCGTCCCTGCTGTGTTCCGAATTCATTTCATGGTTTCTGCGCGTGGCACATTCAGCAAAATCTGAAGAAGAAAACGGCGGACAAGGGTGTGTGCCCCATTTTCTGGCGGTTGGCGAGTGCCTACACCAAGGCCGAGTGCGATGCACATTACAAAGATCTAGGTAAAACATTAAAGTCGGCATGTCGATATCTTGACGGTGGACGAGGGCATATTGTCCCAAGTCGAGATATAACATCATGACGGCCAACGGATCGGAGTCGATAAATGCGGCTCTACGCGCGGATAGAGAACTTCCAATTATAGGATTGTTGGGCTCGATTCACTGATTAACATCATCTTGGTTCAGTAAGCATCGAAGAGCATGCGAAGCTTCTATCGCTGCGAATTCGACGTCGTTAACGCCGAAGGTCGAGTCGATCCTCTGCGAGAATTTCATTGGGTCGCAAAGATTTCACGTATCGGAAGTTGGGCGTCTAACGTATAATGTATACGGGCACAACGTGAACGAGGTTGTCGATCTAGAGTTGCGTACGTGCAGCTGTAAGATGCTTGACATCGACCAAATTCCTTGCTCACACGCGATTGCTGCTTGTGGTTATGCCAACGTCGATGTGGGTTCACTAGTCGACCCTTACTATAGCTTCGGATGTTGGAAGTTAGGTTACGAAGGTACTATATAGCCAGTGTCTCAACACATTGAAAGAAGTGTTGAAATGCTGCCACCTCCTCGCGAGAAATAACGTGGAAGACCACAGAAAAATAGGTTGCCTTCTGTTGGCGAATTTAGTATGAGGTAAAACCTCCACGTTTAGGGTTTTGTAATGTAATAGAACCTAATTATTATTGTTATGAAATGAAAGTTTGTTTAGATTAGCGTAATTATGGTTTTATAATGTAATTATGGTTAGTGTTTGGGGGCATGCGCGTTGGATGTGCGGGACCCGTGCTTATGCGCGAAGGACCCTTGCTTTCACGAACGGGACCCATGCTCATGTGCTGGGACCCGTGTTTATTTGCATGGTCCCTGCGCATACTTTTGGTCCCGTGCAGAAATTTTGCAAACCCTAATTGAAGTCAATTATTGGTCTGCAGACAGAATTATTATTTATTAATTTATTGGCCAGTCAACTATTTGTCTGAAACATGTCAGCTTTGAGTGCAGGTGTCATAATGCCTTGTCATGTCTGATGTCCTTTTCGATGTGTGAAGAAAAAGCAAGGCACGGGTTTAAAAGAATTTCAGTAATTATATACATATATCTTTTGTACATCTTTACAAAAATTAACCATAACGAAATACTTGTCGAAAAAAAAATAATCTTGACCAAAACATTACTCTTATGTCGTTAATGTACAGAAAAAATTACATTATTTGGTTATTGTTTCAATGTGAAGTTGGTGAACTGGGTGGATGTCACAATAATTGAGCAAATTTACATAGCAACAACTTGCCTTATGTTGTTGACTTGGTTAGGATGTAACAATCGAAAACTCGTATCTTATATATGCAAAAAGACCATACTTTTGTTGGCTACGATATTATATGACGTATTATATTCGTATGGAGGCTGAATCGAACGTCGAAATTATTTAATATGGTGTAAAATCTCGAAAATAATCGCAGGGTCCCTGCACATGAGTGCTGTGGTCCGGGCTCATGCGCAGTGGACCCACGCAAGCTAATGCGCGATGGATGCGCGGGACCCCAGCGATCACGCGAGGGACCCGTGAACTCACGCAAGGGACCCGTGCTTATGTGCGCGGACCCGTGCTTAATTGCTTGGGACCGTGCGCATAAGTTTGGAACCATGCGCAGCAGACCGGACCCGTGCGGATTTTTATTGAGTAGTCAACAATCATTGGTAAATTATTATTGTCTGTACTGACAGTACTCACTTTTTCTGCGAATGTCAGTATAATCAATGCATTGTCAGTGTAACCTTCATATTAAAAAAAGAAAATTAATACTAATGAAAAAATATTTAAATTGTTCATGGTCCCCAAACTTATGTGCTGTGGTCCGGGCTCATGTGCAGTGGACCCGCGCTAGCTGATGCGCGGGACCCTTACTCAATGACTACTGCAGGGGTCCCTAGTTTAAAAGCAAGGGACCTGTGCCAAATGATTGGTCCCATGCTTATGTGAGTTGACTAGTCAACAATCATTCGTCAATTAGTGGTCTGTTACTTTTTTCGTTATATTGTCAGTGTCATAACAGTCGATTTGATGCGATTAGAAATACAATATTTATAATTGCTTGTCCTGTCATCACTAATGTTTATTCAGATGAAATAATTTACACAAACGTAACCAACAACGTGCAGGGGTTTTCATAAAAATTATTTAAATAAACCATGCAGGCCACTTGAATAGAATAAAAATTACATTCAACTATTTTGGACCATACCAATTACAAAAGTCCTTAAGGAAAATACAAATTGTAAGAAATTTCCTAAACTCTACAATTTCCTGCTGTGTCAGATTGGAGACGTCACCCCGAAACATGAGGCTCATTGCAGCTCGCAACACATGTACACCGCATTCTCCCCTGAAACATTACACACTTATACAAAAATCGTTGTAAAAAAATCTAATGAAATAGTTTGGAATGAAACTTACTTTCCTTGCTGTTTGGCGAACCTCGGATGACGCTCAACTTTTCATTTCTTAAATCGTGTCCATCGTATTGATACATCCCATGAAGACCAATATCGTCGGGATTATTAATTGAAGTGGCAGGAGTGCTTTGTTAAGGTTGCGCATGTCCACGTCGCAAGACTCGTCAGAGTCATATATCGTCATCGTCTTCTTCCTCCAATCAGCGACGCATAGCACCCAATGTGCTACGTTTGCACGGGGAAGACGATGCAATCTGCGTTCATCCATGAGATCGACGGCCATCCATCCTGAAGTCCTTTCACGTAATGGGACCATAACGAAAGCATCCCATTTATGATTTTTCCTTTGTCGAAGCCTTCGAGTTCGATACATGTCTTGAATGCGTAAGACATGTACGCAACATTCTTCGACGCAAATGAATGGGTCTTCTGCAAGTCCAGGAACCCTCTCATTGCTTCATTCATATGTTGAAAAACCAAAACAACTTGGGCGTTATAATTATAGTTCATTGCAAAATTAATAGTTCAAGTCGCATACCATGTCATCGAGCCACCTCGTTGGCGTGTATAGATCCTCAAACCATCCCCGTCTATGTTTCTCGACCAAGCACTCCTTGTACTCGTCGTCAGCCATCGCCCGTATTTCGCTCTCTATGGCCCCCTACACCAGGATCTTCTTAGAAATATGGATGTCTACGGCCGATCGACTCACTTCCATCTGACCGGTCGACGGAGGCTCAGTGAACGGCGACTGCAGCCACTTGGACGGATTTTTCTGCCGCCCTTCCGGGGTCACTTCGACCACATCTTTACCCTTATCAGCCACCGTCGACTGATCCGCAACCGCCGAAGTTGGCAGCATTGACTGATCCCAGTCGAGGCCCCTCCAAGTAGATGGATCGACCTCATAATATGTCTCGCTCTGTGCGTCGTGTCCATCGTCCAATTGCGATGGAACTTAAGAATTCCATGGATACTCATTTGCCGGCCATCCCCATCCGCTCGAACTGGGTGGATCCCGCCTCGCAAATTGCGTTCACCCAGTCGAAGTCGCCTCGTCGTCTACGATACATATTAAATTGTAAGTTACGCCGTTAATTAAATTTGAATTAGGGGTAAAGATAGTTATCGCGATAAGGCGCGTCGGTATGTGTACGTGGACCGAATAAATTCGTCCAGTCGTCCCGAAGCTTTGCAATTGATACGCAACGCCTCCGATGTCTTCGCCCAGATCTTGCATCGAGTTGAACCGCTCCTCATAGAAGTCGGATCGTCGATCTTAATCGTCTCGGAATTGCGCAAAGCCGTCTCGGAATTGCGAAAACTCGTTCTCGAGATGCTCGAACCAACCACTAAGTGCGTCCAAGCCGCTGCTAAGCGTGTCGAACCGATTGCCAAATTCATCGAACCGCCGGTCCACGCGAGAATCAAATTCGTCCAACTGCTCCGACCTCGAAGTCCCATACCCGTGCAATGGCCCTGGCATTGGCGGCGATGTCGGCGGCGTATGGAAGTAGCCTCCTTGCATGGACGGCGACACGTAGTCAGATCCCATGCCCCTCTCTTCGTCTTGCCGTGATCTGATAGAGAGCTGAGGGACGGAATCTGCTTCGTAATTGGGTTCGTTTGCCGCCCGCCGGCCAAGAGGTCCGGCAGTTGCACGACGACTGCACCTAACGTCCACCCCGTCCATCAGTAGGGTCGCCACCCTATCGTACACGTCGTCGTGTGGCTCATCGACCTCGAAGTCGCTGTACCGAAAATAAGCGGCCTGCGTCTCTTCTCCAATCGGCACTAGTAGACCTCGTACATTGGACCCGCGTGTCGTCTTGGCAACATCCACCAACTTCGGACATCCCTTCCGGGGCCAATTCCTCGTGACCCACCGGCATATACGCGGCCTCGTATGCTCCCACTCTCTAAGTTAAGCATATTTCTCAGCGATGTCCGATATGCATTCATATGCTAATATCTGAAGACAAAGAAGTAAATAATCTTAAAAAACAGACGAAACCCTAAACTCACAAAGTCATTCTCAAATATAAAACCCTAACCTATAGTGGATGTACGAATCCACTGATCAGCTTACTTTCCTTATTATTGTCAAAATCTCGTTTCAGCGACCGTAGTGCCGCTCTGAAAGCCACGGTCCCCTAAGGGTAACGCTCGAAGGCCTCTGAGTCTTCGACTAAATAAACGATCCAAGAAGGAAGGGTGGTATCCTTCTTGGAAAGTCGGGGCAGCAAGACGTACCCCGCAAAGTACAGGTTGGCCAACTTCAACTTCTCGTCATTGACGCGCACCGTGGAGTTGGCAGCCAACTCCTCCAACCGCTGCTTAACGTGCGACAATTTAAGCGTGAGTGCCGTTTTTTCTCGAGAAATGACGACGGACGAATTCATCCGTTCGGTTCACCGCCGGTTCGGCTGCGAACTTCAGCGCCGTGATTAGGCAATACTCCGTTTTTGAAAACGGAGCGATTTCTTCCCGGGGATCATCCAAAGCTCGTCACGATTTTAAAGCTGCGTCTGGCACTTGATGAGATACCACATCTGCGTCGACAAATTGAAATTGGCAGCAGCGTTGACGAGCCTGCCGAACGGACTCCCTTCCGTAAAAATTGCCAGCTCATCCTCGTTTAGCCAACCAACGATCTCCTGGCTCACTTTGCAGTATCGTGACGTGATATGTAACCGGTAATCATGGTCATCGTCACCTCCGGCAATTTGCTTCTTCAATTGAACCTACAATTCAATAAGAAATTAACTAGATATGCTGCGGGAAAATTGCTTATTATTAGATAGGCCGCGCGCGCACGGGTCCCCTGCCATGCTGCGCGGAGACCCTTGTTATGCCACGCTGGGGACCCGTGCGTGCTGGCGCGGGGACCCTGGTGACATAGTACGGGACCCGTGCTTGAGAGCGCAGGGACCCGTGCTCATGTCATGTGCGCTGGAGACCCTTGCTATGTCGCCAGGGTCCCCGCGCTGGCACGCACGGGTCCCCAGCGTGGCATAGCAAGGGTCTCCAGCGCACATGAGCACGGGTCCCTGCGCTAGCAAGCACGGGTCCCATACTATGTCGTCAGGGTCCCCGCGCTGGCACGCATGGGTCCCCAACGTGGCGTAACAAGGGTCTCCAGCGCACATGAGCATGGGTCCAGTGCTATGCTTACTAGGGTTCCCAGCGAGACAAAGCGCAGGCTAATTGGGGAGGACCCCCGCGCTTTCACACGGATCCCTGAGATTCAAGGCAATGCCCCCTGCCAGTGCAAGCACGGGTACCCTGCGGCCTAAATTAGGGCCCCGTGCGATTGTATACGACTGGTTCTTCGAAAAATAAAAAAATTACCTTCACTGTTTGGGATCTCTCCTGAACTGCCATGGATTCTGAGCTTCAAATTCGACTGTGAAGAAGAAAAGGGAGAAAGCTTGATCGATTTTGCAAAGTGCCCGTGAAGTGAAAGGGTTCTTTCTTTTATTTACTTTTGCTTTTTCAGATTCTACAGTAAACCTCTGTGAAAAGCTGTAATTTTCGTTAACTGTCGTTGATTGCCATTGGTCTTTTATCATTTAGGAGGCTATTTTTTTAAGGTTGACTATTTCAAATGCCATTTTTTTAAATAATTCTGAAATAACTAATCTGTAGAGTAGAACAAAGATTTAACGACAAAAGAAAAACCCTTGGGCAAGCTATCAACTAAACCCTTCTCCAAATTTGGTACTGCTTACGCTTCACTGCTCTTTTCCGTTGAAGGTTTGCACAGATCTTGTGCCTGTATTTGAATAGTGGAAGAATCGATTAATTGAGGTGGGAAGTTTTTTTTTTCTGCGGCCTAAAGGAGGTCTTCTTTTTGTGATTGTTTAAATTTAGTTTCCATGTCATTAGGTTACGACATTAGCATCTGTGATGTGAATGCGATTGAGATTAAACTTGGTTAGCTTCGTTATTTGACAGAGCCACGTACTTGATCATTTGATTTACTTCCATTTTTCTAATTTGTTTTTTTTTTTCACTTTTTTTTCGGGAATGGTAGTTTAAGATGGATGGAAATTGAGATTGCTTTAATTTTTTCTAAGCAATCGTTACTTTCGATTTGGGTATCCGTTTCTTATTCAATTGTGTTTTTAGATGGCAATCTTCTCCTAATGACACTGCAATTTTGAGATGTTAGTTGCTTAGGAGAAGATGAACATGAACGTCAAGGTTCCTAAGATGCCCGGCGGAGGTGCGGCTAGTGCCTTGATCAAGCTTGGAGCTTTCTTGGGGATTGGAACATATGGGCTCGGACACAGTCTCTATAACGTTGAGGGAGGCCACCGAGCCATTGTTTTCAACCGTCTTGTTGGGATAAAGGAAAAGGTTTTTATCATACACTAAGTTTGGTTGTCCTTTTTATTGAATTTTGACAAACCTGATCATCACTTCCAATCTGTATCTGTCAAGTTTATTCTCCTTAGCGAGTTGGTTTGAAATACCCATTGTTTCATGTGTTTGGATACTTGACTCGTTAATGAACTCCTTGATTATAGTGTTCTCGTTAATTATGAAAGCATATGGGTTCTAGAAATTCCTTTAATTGCACAGTTTTTGTTGAGTATGATAAATTGAATGCTTAACATATGTCCAGGTGTACCCTGAAGGGACTCATTTTATGATCCCTTGGTTTGAGAGGCCCGTCATTTATGACGTTCGTGCTCGACCTCATCTGGTGGAGAGCACTTCTGGCAGTCGCGATCTTCAAATGGTCTCTCTCTCTCTCTAAAAGACATTAGTACATGCAATATCCATGATAGTGCTATGCTACTGTTGTAATAAGATAGTTAGTACAGTAGTCATTTTCATAATTTATCAGCACTAAGTATCGTCTGCTGTTACTTTTCCACCCTACACTTGAGGTTTCATTCAAGATACTTATTTCTTTATGAGAGCTGAATGTGTGGGGGTTTTTCAGGTGAAAATCGGCCTTCGAGTTCTCACTCGTCCTGTGCCTGACCAGTTACCCACTATTTATCGTTCTCTTGGGGAAAATTTCAACGAGAGAGTTCTTCCTTCCATCATTCACGAGACTCTGAAAGCTGTTGTTGCACAATACAATGCCAGCCAGCTCATCACACAGAGAGAGGTACGTATGTAGGCGATGGAGCATTGGTAACTTCATTAGCTTGCTCTTCTTGTGACGTATTTCTTTGAGAAATTTCATCTAGTGGTTAAATCATCACAAAACCCTTTATGACGTAATACATGGTCACAAAGCTTTCGTCATAGTATTTAGAGGATATTACACATAGTGTCGTTCAACGGGCCTGCTAATTTCTTAGATGTGAAGTAGATTAGCAATGAGATACTCTTGAATATCTGGAAACAATATTTGTAAGACTTTTGTATTGCTTGACATTGGACATATTCAAATGTATCATTTGTCTATCAACATGGTTTCATTTAACCTTGTGAATGTGATATATGTGGAACATGATTTTGAAAACTTGGGTCATTTTTTCCAAAAGTTCGACATCATTTGCATCAATGTCCTGGCAGAATTTAGATGGATTCCCTAGTTTGCGAAATCCAATCATGGCACGACAGAATAATCCTCTATGTTTGTTTATTTTTTTTAGAATGTGAGTCGGGAGATAAGGAAGTTATTAACGCAGAGAGCTGCCCAATTCAACATTGCACTCGACGATGTCTCCATCACCAATCTGACCTTTGGCAGGGAATTCACAGCTGCAATCGAAGCCAAGCAAGTGGCTGCCCAAGAGGCCGAAAGGGCCAAATTCATCGTCGAAAAGGCCGAGCAAGACAAAAGAAGTGCTATTTTTAGAGCACAAGTATGCCATACATACGAAAACTTTTTTTCTTCTATTTTCTTCATCGCTTATACGAAGGCTTTATTGCGAATCGTTGGTGATTTAGGGTGAGGCTAAGAGTGCCCAGCTAATCGGGGAAGCTATAGCCAACAACCCTGCGTTTACAACGCTTAGGAGAATCGAGGCATCGAAAGAAATCTCCAACACCATTGCAAATTCGGCCAATAAGGTCTACTTGGACTCGTATGAGCTGCTGCTCAATCTTCAGGACCTTGATCAAGGTAATAACAGAAAGTAATTTACATACTTGAGATTAAGAAAAAGTGTTCAACTTTTTGTGTTGAGGTCTCAAGTTGTGTTTCATTGTTTCGTCTTCGTTGGATCAATTTGTCGGAGGAATATTGACGGGATTATCTTTTTTTCTTCCTTAACTTTCGGATAGTTAGTTTTTTATAGTACTGTCTGTGTGGACCTGACCCGTTATACGCATGGAATGCATGCTATCAAGAGTCCATGAGAGCCTTGCTTGCATTTTACATAATTGCGTATGTACATGCATATGTATGATGGGATGATGAATAGAAGATATAACTCATTGCTAAACGCCATTTTTGTAAATTCAACGCAAGCAAATATATCTTGAAATAATTAATATCAAGCAATTTATGTGCCTGATGTGATGAAAATGATCCTTGCGCATTCGGTTGGGGGTATTAGGGGGGTTTATGGGGGTTAGAATTAATTGATGTGTTTGGTTGGAACGTTTATTTAATGGTGGGAATTGTTTAATACCGCCCTCAATACCCCCAATATGCTATTATCTAAAGCAGCCCCATATCCTACCTTTATCTAATACCGTATGCTTTTGTCAAATCTATCCTTATTTCGAAGTTAATTTCCTATTTTATCCATTTCGTCATCCTCTCTCCTCGGTGCGTGATGTATACGTCCTAGGAAAGGGCAAGCTTGTGTTCCACAATAGACCATCAGATATATTTGCTACGCTTCGTAAAACATTGATTTGATCTTTGTTGTGAACTGATTATTAATACATTATACTGATATGGTTATAGAGTGCTATTCGAATCAAGCTTTTTTTATTTGATGTCGAAGCATATATTCGCTTTTTATATTGGATGCTCAAAGCTTTTGTTGCCTGCCGTTGGTGCATACAGTGAAAAGAAAAAAAAACCATCGATCAAGATTTGATGAAAAAGATTAATTTAAACAAGGGTAAAATTGTGACGTAGTATAATTAAACTTAATGCGGTATAAACCCATCTACAACACGTCAGACATCATTACTTAATTCTATCAACCAAACATCCAAAAAACTCATACTCTCATTATATAAATCCAACTTAAACTAATACCATCTAAACTCATTCCTCCAACCAAACAAATGTTACATCGACAAGAGCGACAAGCTCAAAATTTGTTGAACTACACATACACTTAAACTACACATACACTTACATAAATACGTGTCATTGTAATGTATGCTGAAATGCGTGATGCAATAAGTTTTATTAATCGAACGAAAAGCATATTCGCTACAATCATGAAAAAAGAGAAAAATAAGACGAAGTTCTTATCATCCGTTCGGATAATAAATAAGATGGTCAACACACACTTCCCCTGCACAAAGCTGCCTTAGCTTCTCTACAACTCGATCAATCTCTTCACCATTTTTCGACCTTATCTCATCCCTCAATTCCCAAAGTTTTGCACGCAAAACCTTCCCAACTTCACCAAACACCGCATCTCCTATCTTCTTCACAATCTTCTCCCTCGTAAAAACCCCACCGCCGTCCCTCTCAACCACCACGCCGGAACCAGGGTAAGTTTGGCGGGCCCAATCGGGCTTATTTGGGCCTTCTTGGGCTAGCCCAACTTCATCAAGTACGATACGGCCACCTAAAATCTCCAACACATTTCCAGAAAATGATTTTTGAATTAAAGAATACGAAACCAAGAAAGGGTACGACTAAAATTGAAGTGTAAAATATGCCTAAGAGGGGGTGGGTGTATTAGGCTATAAATATTTTGGCTTGTTCTTCTTTGAAAAATACTTTTCTTTAAGAAGATATTTGCGGAGTGTGTTATTTCCTGGAAAGCACTAAGAGTATCAATGTTATCTTCCTAACCCTGCTTCACAAAATGTCACGTTATTTTCAGAAAACGTTTCAACGATATTACCTAGTTATTTGCAGGCGTTCCGGGTTTGTCTCACAGAAAAGTAAATAGCAGAAAGTAAAGTGAGTGAGATTTTTATACAGGTTATATCCCCAACTGGGGTTTAATCTTGTCCTTGGGGTGCAATCTCCCCAAGAGTTCCAATCAATCACTGAGTATTACCAGTTATGGTTACAAAATGATCGACCTTTACACAACCGAATCACTTCGGATACTAGACCACGACCTAGGTTGCCGCACGCCAAGTTTCGATCCACGTCGTTTACCCAGGAAACCAATTCCCCGACTGGATGCAGCTTGCTATCGAAGGGCCACCGAATCCACCAAACTCGTCCCTCCACGTGCGGAAGACTTCAACCGTGCTCCTTTGTGCGTTCAACACGTCCGAAGACAAAGGTTTGTGGTAGTGCGTTGCTAAAGATTCTCTCACGGTACAGATTCGCAAATGAAAGCTCAACACAACTACGAATTTTTCGCATGCTAAAGCTCAAAACAGTCTAAGGAATTCGATGGCTTGTGTGTTCGTTCGGTACCTTTCAATGTGAAGTGTTTATCTTCTATATGAACCTCAGAATAGCTTCTACACTTCACAAGAAAAGTTAAGCACAGAATATGCAAGAGAAGGCTTAATAATCACGTGCATTAACTCAAAGAATCATGTCAAGAATAAACCAATTTAGCTCAACGGTCAAACATGATCATTCACCATAAATACCACAGATTACCTTTCATTCCACTGTAATCTCATCCGTTTGTCAGCATATTCCATATATAATTCCACTCAGCATATTATCAATGGTAAGCTCAATCAACTGATTTCTGTCCCAAAATATGATAGCCAATTCGCACAGAGAAATATTTGATTTCCTGAGTATAATGCAAAGCATACTTTCCATGTATGGTGATCTCATCCGATTTCAGCACATTCCATAAATAGACTCAATCAGCATCTTCCCACATATAAGCCCAATCAATTAATCACTTTCCAAGATATAAATCCTAAGTCGCATAAGGAAAGATAGATCATGATTCACTAATTTAAGAGTCAAATAAGATAGCACTCAAACGAATATATCATTGATATTTTTTCCTAAAATAAATCAATCACATGTAAGCACTCAAGCAGAATATCTTTTCCATATATAACACACATTCATATCCGGGTGATCACAGTGATATTCTTTCCTAAAATAACTCAATCACGTGTACAGCTCACATATCACTCAACATAGTATATTTTCGATATAGCATATAGTGAGATTCCGTTCATACGAAAACGTTCATAAGCAGGTGATCACAGGAATATTCCAGTTAAGCACAAGATCACACAAATTCGATTTTCTTAGCAAGTTAATCACATTATTTTATATACTTAAACATCATAAATCATATATATCGAGTTTTCTAAATTGACTCTCCAAAATACATAAATACGTGGAATAATTAAAACTCTCATTATCATTTGGACCAAAAAGGTCTACAATCTCCCCCTTTTGATGAATGACAAGTAATTAATGCATATCTTAAGCACATGAGTACACTCGATATGAAACCGTTTTAGCATATACATGTTTAAGTATCAAAGCATGTGACATATGATCAGAGCATATTAACTTATCAAATTCTAAGGCATGCCCCCTGTCTAATTGCTAATATTCCTATGTAAAGCACAACAGCAAAAACAGGTCATATCATACGAAATGTCACAAGTCACCATGGAATGTCACAAATTTTCAGATCACAAGTTATCACACCATATCAGTTTGCTCCCCTGCCTACGTGCGGAATTCCTTAATCCTTAACAAATCACAAACTCAAGACAGAGGGATTAAGACATAAGCATATAAAGCAAGCCAATAGTATTAATCGCATTCCAAGATAACTAAGGTCAAAAAAACGTAAACGACTCGACACCAAACAAAAACACCCAAAACACGGCATTAATTGCCCAAATTCTCCCCCTTCAGCATAAAAATGGAGGGATCCAAAACACTACTAACTTACCAAAACGTGCAACTTACCACAACCTACTAACCCAAAAACCAGCAAAATTAAAGAACTCAGTACTAAGCGCAGATGGGAACTAGGCATACTAGAGCTAGGAGATCATTGGGGATCGAAGTCTAAGGGCAGGAATCACTATCAGATGAGGCAGATGAGGATTCAGTGATATATTCAGAGCCGTGGAGATCTCCTTCATAAACTTTTTAACCAAAGTGCCGTGAGATCTCATCGAACTTCTTCCTGTTGTCACCTTGATGCCTTTGATACTCGGTTTCAAATCAGCTATGGTTCCCTGCTCGTCGTCGCTCTCTTGATCCTTTTTCTTCCTGATTTCAAACAAGTGGCATTCGGAGAGATTGAGGATTTGATCATAACAACCTTTTGCTTCTTGTTGGAGACATATCCGGTGCCTTCGGTTTTCTTCACGATTGAGATCGAAGGATTGAGGAGCAAAATAATAAAGTGAAAGACTTAGGTTTTGAATAGATTCAAGAAGGTAGAGAGTGGGTGGTTACATAAAGGTCGAAAGCTTCTTGGATGAGAATGGAAAGAAACTATGGAGGGATGCAATATCGACTAGACGTGAGGCAGATAAGGAAAAGAAAAAATCAAAGGTAGAAAAGGAAACTGCCAGTAAATGAAGATCCGAGGATATCTCACGGAATTAAATGAAGATCAGAGGATATTCGTGATCAGAGTTCAATAATTAGAAGGAATTTCCGGCTGAAAATAGATTTTAACATAAATCTGGAAGAAAATCTATTTAAAAAATAATCGCCCCATAAATGGAAAGAAATAGGATAGATAAGGAAGGTAGAATAAAAAAAATATCAATAGAATCAAGGGATAAAATCGAAAGATCCTAAAGGATAAGACGAAGAGATACTAAGGGCTAACTTATCTAGTCACCTTTCCTATTTGAGCTCAATAATTCCTAATCGATCACGAATATCACAAAATCTACTCTGAATAAGGTGTTTCTTGAAGATATCAGCCAGCTGATCATTAGTTCCTACAAGTTCACGCTGATATTCCCTTTCTGGACATGATCTCGAATAAAATGATGTTTCATCTCTATATGCTTAGTTCGAGAGTGGTGTACGGGATTCTTATTTATACTAATTGCACTAGTACTATCACAAAAAATAGGGATTTGGTCGTACCTTAAACCGTAATCACTCAAGGTCTGTTTCATCCAAAGGATTTGCTGAGAACAACTTCCTAAGGCCATATATTCTGCTTCGGTTGTGGACAGGGCGACGATATTTTGTTTCCGACTGGACCAAGTTACAAGGGAATTCCCTAGTAATTGGCTACCACTAGTACTTTTCCTATATTCTCTAGAACCGGCATAATCAGCATCCGAGTATCCCATTAATGGAAATTCCTTGGAATTTGGATACCACATTCCAAAATTGATTGTTCCTTTTAAATATCTAAGAATTCGCTTGACTATTGTCAAGTGAGATTCCCTAGGACTCGAATGACATCTAGAACATAAACCAGTAGCAAACATAATATCTCGTCTGCTTGCCGTAAGGTAGAGCAAACTTCCGATCGTACCTCTATACTTAGTTTGGTCATAGGGCGTACCTTGTTCATCACTGTCAATTTTGACGGTCTGATGCATAGGAGTGAGAAGTACCTTGGAATAAGTCATTCCAAAATTTTCAAGTAGTTCTTCCTGTACTTCGTTTGAGATATGAATGTTCCCGTGTCCAGATGCTTGATTTGCAGTCCAAGGAAGTCCCATTAGGCTCATCTCAAATTCATGTTGCATAGACTTAGAAAAGTTCTAGCAAAGAGTGATGTCGATGCTGCCAAATACGATATCATCAACATATATCTGCACAAGTAGTATGTGATTCCTTTCGCATTTTATAAACGGTGTTATCTATTCTTCCCGTTGTAAAGCCCATGTCTAGTAAAAATTTACTCAATCTTTCATACCATGCCCTAGGGGATTGCTTTAAACCATATAAGCTGGCTTTAATTTGAAGACGTGATTTGAAAATTCGTCTTTTTAAAAACCGGGACGTTGCTAACATAAACTTCCTCATTTGTAAAACCATTTAAAAATGCACTTTTCACATCCATTTGATTGAATCTTTTAAAGGATTTATATGCGTATTGACTCAAGCCTAGCAACGGGTGCAAAGGTTTCTTGAAAATCTATACATTCTTCTTGGGAATAACTTTTGGCAACTAACCTGGCTTTGTTCCGTGTCCACTTCGGGCCTATTATGGACGTGTCGTTAGGTCTTTCCACAAGAGTCCACAATTGGCTCTTTTCGAATTGTGCTAGCTCTTCTTCCATCACCCATGATTTGTCGTCAAGAGCTTCATTCACTGTCTTAGGTTCCATGGTTGATAACAGCACGTCATGTGATTCCTCAGCAATATCATTTCGTGCAGTTGCTCTCGTTTTGATCCCTGAAGTGATGTTCCCTATGACTTGTTCAGTGGGATGGCTGGATGCATATTTGAACTTTCTGCGCTGTTGTTCGTCTGAAGCCTCAGGTTCCTCTGACATAGCATCTAGTTCCAATGGAATTACGTTCACCTCTTTGTCAGTAACCTCTATACCTGCAAGAGAGACAACTATACATTCCTTAGTAGCATCTGCGTTAGGAAATTCATCAAATGTAACATGCATGGATTCTTGAACAGTCTTCTTCCTATTATTAAACACTTGAAAAACTTAGGAATGAAGGGTGTAACCTAGGAAGATCCCTTCATCTACTTTGGAATCGAATTTTCCTCTCTTATCCCTATCATTCAAAATAAAACATTTGCAGCCAAATACATGGAAATATCCTATGTTAGGGGTTTTATCATTCCAAAGTTCATAAGGAGTTCTCTTAATATCGGTCTAAGGAAAATCCTATTCGAAACATAACAAGCCGTACTAACAGCTTCAGCCCAAAAATGTTTTGGTATTATATTCGCTCAGCATAGTCCTAGCCATTTCTTGTAGTACTCTACTTTCCTCTCGACCATTCCGTTCTGTTGAGGTGTAATAGGGGCTGAAAAATTATGACTATAACCATTTTCATCACAAAACGATGCAAAGGATTTACTCTCAAATTCTAGACCGTTATCAATCCTAATCTTACGGACCTTCATCTCTTTCTCATTTTCTAGCTTCTTAATTAGTGGCGCAAGGTTGTCTAAAGCCTCACTTTTTGTGCGCAAGAAATAAGACCCATGTGTACCTAGTATAGTCGTCTACGATAGCAAAGGCATATCGTTTACCTTTCAATGACATAACCTATACCGGACCAAAAAGGTCAAGATGCAGCAATTCTGTAGAATATCAATTTTAGTTGTGCTTTGCTTCATTAGCTGTGTTCGTAGATAGGGGCTTTATTTGTATTAGTCCTTAGATTAGGACTAGTTTGATATTTATACCAAGTTTGTTTGGTATAAATAGTTGTACAAACATTGAGCTTAATACAGAAATTTAGAGAATCAATTCGAAAGGCTGTTGAATTCAATTCTAGAGAGAGAAACTCATAAATCATCCTCTCACTAAAGGAATTATCTCTCGTGTTATTCATTGAAAGGTTAATTAGGGGTTCTGATTTTATTCGCGGGACTTCAATTTTTCTTGCTTAAGTTTTCGATAGCAGAAATTTCTCGATCGCAAAACTCCGCGCGAGAATTTTTATCGATCAGAGCACTAAGTCATCGCTAAAACCGTCATAACTAACAACGATTTTAGTAGAAAATTTTTCGAGCGTTACTTAGCGAAAAACTTTTTCGACGAAGACTTATTTTGACCTTTGCGCTCACAAAACTACCGTCGAAATTTTTTCGGTCAAAACTAATACAGTTTGACCAAGCGAAAATTACTTACGATCGAAACACTTTTGCAATCAACGGATTTATTCTGACTAAGCAAGAAACCTACTTAAGTACTGTTTCTTGCGATCGAAATAAATTCACAACTGAAAGACTTTTATCGATCGAAAGTTTTTGAACAAATTTTTCTCGCTCGTAAATTTTCTCGCTGACACACTTTCTCACACGAGAACAGTAACATACCTTTTAATCTAGACTGAATTATTTTCGATCGAGAATCTAAAGATAGAATCGAAAATAATTCTCGACTGCTTTAATATCAAACGCTACTAACGAATTTGCTACTTGTGAAGCACACAACATCATTCAAATCCATCAAAACAACAAACGGAGATCCTTTGTCAAAAAAAGGAAAAGAAGAGATGGATGCATACTCGCTAGGAAACGACAATCGTCCGCCGATCTTGCAACGCGGTGAATACACGGTCTGGAGAAGCCGCTTCCTAAACTTCATAGCTCTGAAATATCAAGCCAAAAATTTATTGCAGTCACTTGAAGAGGGACCTGCATAGTTCTGGGTCAACGTAGCCGGTGATGACACGGTTGCTCCTCAAATTCCCACTACTAGGCGACTAAAGGAACATAGGGAATACACCATCGAGGAAATGGCTCGTGCTAAGGCAGATGTGTTAGCCATGAACACACTCATGCAAGGGATCCCCAACGACATCTATAGACAGATAGACAGCCTCCCACGGCTAAGGGAATGTGGAATGAGTTGCATAGGATGATGCAAATAAGACGGAAGTAGACATCAAGGCCAAAATACTGTCTAAACCCATCCTCCCTACCAAAGGCCCTTAAGGATAGATCTGAAATTCCTAAACACATCTAGAGGCTTGAAAGAAATATCTCAGAAAAGGATTATTGCAAAATTTCTTCTAAATAACATAATCACATCTTTAGAAAAGATATAGAAGATCTGAAAATCCTAAAATAAAAATAGATGGCCAAAAAGGAGATCTTAAATAGGATAACTACAATCTCTTCCTAAAATAGCTTAATTGTACTCTTAAATGGCAGAATTTAACCTTATTTGGCTCGATGATTCCTAGTCGATCACGGATGTCACAAAAGCTTGCCTCAACTAGGGGTTTTCGTGAAGATATCAGCGATCTGATCATTTGTTCCTACGAATTCCCCACACTGATATTCCCATTCTGAACATGATATCGTATAAAATGATGCTTCACCTCTATATGCTTAGTACGAGAATGATGCACGGGATTCTTATTAATATTAATGGCACTAGTGCTATTACATAGAATATGAATTTTGTCATAATCTAACCCAAAATCCCTAAGGATTTGTTTCATCCAAAAGAATTGTTGGCAACATTTCTAAGGCCATATATTCAGCTTCGGTTGTGGAGAAGACGGCAGCATTTTGCTTTCTTACAAGACAAGTTACCAGGCAATTTCCAAGTAATTGGCAAGTTCCAATATTACTTTTCCTACCTTCCCCTACAACCAACATAGTCAATCGGATATCCATGAGAATTCTCCGTGTACCACCGATCAAATTAACAGTACCCTTGATATCTAAGTATTTGCTTGACTGCTGTCAAGTGAGATTCCTTAGGGTCAGACTGATATCTCGAACACATACCAACAGCAAACATAATATCAGTCGACTTGCAGTTAAGTACAGAAAGCTTCCAATCATAACTCGATATTGTGTTTGACCAACTGGTGTACTTGATTCATCACTGTTATTTTGGTGGTCTGATGCATGGGGGTTGAAATTCGCTTTGGAATCACTCATCCCGAATTTTGTCACAATTCCTTGCTGTATTTCGTCTGGGATACGAAGTTTCCAGTGTCAAGTTGCTTTATTTGCAACCCAAGAAAATAGTTTCAGCTCACCCATTAGCTCATGTCAAATTTCTTTCTGCATAAAGTTAGAGAATTCCTCACAAGAAGGATATTACTACTTCAAAATATGATTCATCAAGACGAATTTGGACTAGTATCATGTAATCACCTTCGTACTCAATAAACAATGTGTTATCAATAGTTCAAGTGGAAAATCCCATGTTATCAAAAACTTTACTTAACCTTTCATACCATGCCTTAGGAGCCTACTTTAAACCATATTATGCTTTTTTAAATTTAAAAACGTTATTAAGAAATCCTTCTCTAACAAGCCTGGAGGTTGTTCTACATAAACTTAACCATTTACAAATGCACCTTTGACGTCCATTTGAGAAAGTTCAAAACGTTTAAAGATGCATATGCAAGGAAGACATATATGGACTCTAGTCTAGCTATCGGAGCAAAAGGTTCATCGAAATCAATACCTTCCTCCTGGGAATAACCTTTTGCAACTAAACACGCTTTGTTTCTGGTGATATTACTGTGTTCGTTGAGTTTGTCGCGGAAAACCCATTTTGTTACTATGATGGATTTTTCGTCTGGTCTTTCCACGAGTGTACATACTTGGTCGAACTGTGATAACTCGTCCTCCATGGCAGAGCCTCATGATATATCATCCAGAACTTCATGGACGGTCTTTGGTTCCATCATTATCGTGAGATTCCTCTGTGTCCTGATTTCGTGCAGTTGTTCGAGTTTTAATTCCAGATTTGATATTCCCTATAACATGATCTGTTGGATGACTGGAAGAATGCTTGAATTTTGTACGTTGTTGTTCATCAGCTTCTGGTTCCAGTGTCTTAATGTTTTCATCTTTTGGAATATCTTCTCACTTTCTTCAGTGCCCTGTAACTCCGCACAAGGAAATCTATACCTTCATCATCAGTAGCATTTGTGATAGGTACCTCATCGAATGTAAAATGTATAGATTCCTGAACAGTCTGATTGTAAACACGATAGGCCTTAGAATGAAGACTGTAACCAGAGAATATCCCTTCATCAACCTTAGAGTCAAATTTTCCTCTTCTATCTCTATCATTCAAATAAAACTCTTACAACCAAACACATGAAAATATCCTATATTTGGAATTCTACCATGCAAATTTCATAAGAGGTTTTCATCAATATGGATCTAAGGAAATACGATTAGACACATAACAGGTTGTACTAACAACTTCCACTATTTGGCAATATCATACTCATGTAGCATCGATCTAGCCATTTCTTGTAACACTCTATTTTTCGCTCAACTACGCCGTTCTGTTGGGGTGTTATGGGAGCGGAGAAATTATGACTATATCCATAATGATCACAGAAGGATGCAAAT
Source organism: Craterostigma plantagineum (assembly GCA_027422505.1). NCBI lineage: Eukaryota > Viridiplantae > Streptophyta > Magnoliopsida > Lamiales > Linderniaceae > Craterostigma > Craterostigma plantagineum. The sequence continues at coordinate 10,418,640 of JAPQWV010000002.1, forward strand.
GACTTACTATCAAATTATAATCTGTTATCACTACGTATCCTGCATAAGTTCATTTCTTTTTCTTTTTCAAGTCTCTTTACTAGCGATGCAAAGTTATCTAATATCTCAATCTTATGTGCAAGGAATATCACCCATGTGTACATAGATAGTCATCAACAAACAAATGCATATCTTTTACCTCGCAGAGACATTGTCTGAGCAAGACCAAAAAGATCGAGATAGAGTAGTTCCAGAGGTCTGGATGTGGATATCATATGCTTTACCTTAAAGGACGTCTTGGTCTGTTTACCCATTTGGCATACCTGCACGTTCTGTCCTTGATGAATTTCATATCAGGAACACCTCGTACTAGTACGCTGCTGGTACTGTGAGATAGTAGTTCCATATTAGCATGTCCTAAGCGTCTTTGCCATAATCAGGTGGTATACGTTATGTTCTAAAACTAACCATACGTCATCTATAGTTGTATGTAAAGTGTTACCGACAGTTCCAACTCCAATAATCTTAGCTTTTGTGTTGTCGGGGTATGAGACATCTCCTCCCTCATACGCTTTCACCGACATAAACTTACTGATATCTTAACTGTCTTCGTAGATTGGGGCTTTTATTGTATTTGTCCTTAGTTTAGGAGTTAGTATGTATTTTATACCAAGTATGTTTGGTATAAATAGATGTACAAACATTGTGCTTAATGAGAAGATTTGAAAAATTGATCCGAAAGGCTTGCAATTCGATTTCTAGAGAGAGAAACACAAATATCTCACTCTAAGCGAAATTCTCTCTCGAGCTCTCAACAAAGGTTTTCTATCGAAATCATAATATCTATAATTCTAATCGATTGCCTAAGAATTTGAGTCTAGGATCATAGAGTTGATTAATTATGACCTCACAATAGGTATCAGAGCAGATTTGTTCTGTTTCGAATCGAAAATTATTAGAATTGGATCGCAATTTGAGTTCGGGTACTGTTCCATCGAAGGACAGTTTTCGCGAACTACGATTTCGATCTAATATCTCAATTATGTGCTTAATTGGTTTGAATTTGATGTTTCTGTGCTCCTTTTATTGATATAAGTTGATTGCGATCAGATTCGCAGCTGTTTGAACATCGATTTAGCAAATTTGATCAAATTTGAGAAATTACTGTTTGCGCGTAAAACTGTTACAACACATTCTGATTTTGGTCAAAATCGACTTGTTTTGCTTTCTAATGTGTTTAATTGTGTGTTCGTGCGTATTCATCATCTTCGAGCAAATACCTGTAATTTCATAGTCTAATTCATCGTTTCTGCTTGAATCAGTGTTAATTGTATTCTGTGATTTTTGCGATATATTCAATTTTTCTCGCTAGGTTCTTCAATCAGGTTAATTTCTCGATCGAAAAACTCTGTGCGAGAATTTTTCTCGATCAGAATACAAAGTCAGACATGAAGTCGTCTTTAAAAAGAACGACTTTAGTAGAAAAATTTGTTGAGCATTACTAAGCGAAAAACGTTTTCGACTAAGACTAATTTTGAGACCGTAGCATGCGCAAAACTTTCCGTGGAAAAACTTTTTCAGTCAGACTTTCAAAGTTTGACTAAGCGAAAATCATTTGCGTCCGAGAAACTTTTCCAGGTATTTACATAGCGAGAAACTTCATAAAGGTATTGTTTCTTTGCGGTCGAAATAAATTCACGATTAAGAGATTTTTCTCGACCAAAGATTTCGGACATTTTTCTCGCTCGTAAAATATTTCGCTGACAAAGACTTTCTCGCACGAGAACAGTAACCAATACATTTTATTTCGACACAATTATTCTCGATCAAACACTAAAGATTGAATCGAACATAATTCTCGACTGCTTTAATATCAAACGCTACTACTGATTTACTACTTGTGAAGCACGTAACATCAGTCCAAATTATCAAAACAACAAACGAAGATCCTTCATCAACCCTAGAAGATAAAATGGATGCCTACTCAATTGGAAACGACAACCGTCCCCCGATACTCAAGAGAGGCGAATATACAGTTTGGAGAAGCCGATTTTTGAATTTTATCGAGCTAAATGAATAGGCAGAAGACCTTCTCTAATCACTTAAGCAAGGTCCAACTCAGTTCTGGGTAAATGTACCCGGTGACAACACTGCTAACCCTCCAATTCCTGCTTCTAGGCGATTGAAAGAACCTAGGAAATATACTGCGGAGGAAAGAGTGAGAGCTAAAGCTGACCTGATAACCAAAAACACTCTTATGCAAGGGATCCCAAATGATATCTATCGACAGATCTATAGTATTCCAACAGCTAAGAATGTGGGACGCGCTGTATAAGATGATGCAACGAACGGAAGTCGGTATCAAGGCTAAGAAGGCAAATATTCTCACAGCTGACTCATTTAGAACTAAACCCGAGGAGTGCTTATTGATCTCTACTAGAGATATATCACACTCTTGAATGAGATGAGGAAAATTGAAATCACTAAGACAAACATGGAAACCAATATCCGATTTCTTTCCTCTTTGCCCTCAGAATGGAAGAAGATATCCACTCAAATCCGACAGAATAAAGATCTTGAGGAGTTGGATATCCACGCCATGTCCGACAATCTCGCCCAACACAAGGAAGATATTAGCGAGATTCAGAAGGAGCAGCAAGGCAAGCTTATCGACGACTCAGTTTCCCTAGTCTCGGAGAAGAGAAGCTTAAAACCACGAAAAGAGAAGATCATCAAGCCTCCTACCCCCTCAGAGTCTGAAGACGAAACAGATTCAGACTTAGAGCCTAACATGAAAGCGCTGGAAAAGTAGTTGGCGTTAATTGGGAAAATGATGAGCAAACAATACTTCAAAGGAAGTCCTCATCATCAGCCAATCGACTTCGAACCTCAAGCACAAAGAACAAAGAACGTGCACCTAAGACCTCCGAAGTCAAGAACATCAAAGAACCGACCAAGTGCTTTAACTGCGGAAAACCTGGTCACTATGCCAGAGATGTACTCTCCCAAAGAAGAGAGACACTAACTACTACTCTAGGAAGCTTCAACTCACAAAGCAGAAGGAAGCTGGAGTAGCTCTAATGGCAGAATAAGACCACTGGCTCGAGGATACATCTAGCTCTGAGGAAGAGAACCTCGCCCTCATGGCCTGTCTCGACAAGGATTCTGATGCCGAAACCACCAACCAGACGGATGAAGAGCATCCGAATCTTCTCAGGAGGTAGTTTCTCTCTTCCACATTATTGACCATGTTAGAATCGTATCAACTATCATACACTAACATGAAACATGAGCAGAAAAGCGTAAAGGAAGTAGAGAAGAAATTAACTAAGTCTCAGGAAAGGATAGCTAGTCTCGAAGCGGAACTTAAAAGCTCTAATGACAAAAATAGAAGAACTCTCGAAGAGTCCCACTACTAGCGAGGCTATGTCTATTCCCATAGAGAAGCATAGGTCAATAACTAAGGAATTAGAAGACAAGCTAGAAAATAAGTATAATTGTTTGGTTGGGAATCTCAATGGAAAGCTAGCCTCAATTGTAGAATCACTGAAGAGACTACTAAGGTAACCAACCTAGAAGCCCAATTAGATAAATCCAATGCCAAGGTTTGTGAACTTATGAAAGAACTTGACGCCTGTAAAGCCGCCAAAGTAATGGTTGAAAATGATTTTGCTCTCTTAACAGAAGAACGTAAGAAGTTATAAACAAAGGTAAAGAAATTAGACGATCTTCTTACGCGAATGTGACAAACAGGACTAACTATTTTCCTAAATCAGCCCAAGGATACAGAATTTCTCATTGAAGGCTTTCACTAGCCCTCGTGTTTTAAATAAGAAAGAAGCTTATGATATACAATACATGGGTTTAGGTGCAAAACACTCTTATGAACTTTACGAAAGCAGACGATCTGGGTGCTTTAGAGTTAGCTAAGAGAAGAGCCACACATAGGGCCCAAATCCCCTTCGACTATAAAGAACTAAATTACAGCAACAAAACTAGGGAAATTCCTTTGACGCCAGTCTGTGATTTAGTTCAACCTCCTGAGCCTCAATCTGAAGCCGAGGAAGCCAACACATACATCTTAAACTTCTCCCTACAAACCTCCAATCATGAAGCAGATAGAGGAATTACAAGCTACACTAGATAAAGAAAGAGAGAATTTTGAAGTGAAAAAGAAAAAATTCCTAAAAGAGATCGAAAAACTAAGAGCCTCCTCGATCTTACAAAATACTTCTCACGCATGTCCCTCGAAAGATAACATTGTTCTGAAAAGCGTGAAGAAAGAAACATTGTCTTCAAAAGATCAAAAACGCAAAAATAATACTTCAAAAAATTCTAACTCTAATCCTGTTTGGCTTACGTCTACAGGGTGTTTGGCTTACGTCTACAGGGAGCGTAGAGCCAGCATTAGAGTCGAGGCGGAAGTGTCTAGTCTAAAAGTAGAGAAGAAGCCCGTAGATTTGAATGCTTATAAGAATATATCTCCTACTATAAAAATAAAAGACACTCGTAGAAATAAAAGAGTTGTTTCCTCTCTCAAAATATTTGCTTCTACTTGCTCCTTAAAGCCAACCACATTTAGAAGCACTAATTTCGAAATAGGCTCTACGTCAACTATAAAAACTGATCATTCTAAGACAAATGCTTCTAGGAAGACCCGTAGGAAACAAGATCCAGCCATAAAGAGAGCGTATGGGCGCTATTCATGCTTGTTCTCACCTAAGGTATCCCATTAAGATCGAATCCCCCAAGCACCTTAGGAGATTATCCAACGAAAAGATCTTTTCCTCGCTCGAGCCTACTAAAGAATTTGTCCGCGCCGAAATTAATCTTCCATGTAAGGTTCAACCTAAATGGGTTCCTAAATCCCCGCCTAAAAAGACGAAAGCTGTAAAGGCCAAGTCTTCTACAAAGGGCACACCCAAATCAACTTCTATGAAGATGACTTGGGCTGTTAAAGCTTCTATAACACTAATTTAGGAATCATATCTGAACCAACATCTAAATCTGCTAATCTGAGAGGACCCATGTATAAGTGGGTACCTAAAGCTCTCTAAATTGTCTTTGCAGATAATCATGTGTGGTACCTCGACTCTGGCTGCTCCACACACATGACGGGAACACAAGAGCTGCTAAGCAACTACAAGACCGACCGAAATGCAAAGTCAAATTTGGGAACAACGACTCGGCTCCCTTTTAGGATTTGGGGATATCATTCTGGAAAATCTGACGATAAAGGATGTCTCTTACGTCGAAGGCCTCTGCCATAACTTGTTCAGCATAGGCCAGTTCTGCGACAAAGGATTCCAGGTGGTCTTTCTTGCTGACCGGTGCAGAATATTGGACAGTCAGAACAACGAACTCCTCCAAGGACTTCGGGAATCCAATCTTTACACGATTAATCTGACGTCCATGCGGACCGCGACAGCTGTTTGCCTCATTTCTCAGACTGTAATTCAGAGGAACAGCTTATCGCATCAACGTATGTCCCAAAACCGGCTCGTTTACCCGCCCAAAACCGGAACCGGTTGGCCCCGGTTCTGGAACCGGTAACCGGCCCAGTTAAAACGAACTGGGCCGGTCTCGGAACTGTAATTCCAGATTATCCAAGAACACTTCAACAGACTAAACCTTCGTAGAATGTGAATAGTGTGCTTTAGAGGTTTAGTGTTGAATACGTGAGATTTTAGAAATTGGAAACTTGATTAGTGATGGTTAGGGTTTAAGCTTAAATACCTTGTAAGGTATTAAGCCCATTGGGCCCCTAACAAACCCATTACAACTACAACCCATCTAACTGAAGTGTAACGTATAAAAAACAGAGTAAAGAACTAACAAGACTTAGAACAATATTTTGGACACTTCTAAAATATTCCTAACATTCTCCCCCTAAGTGTCCAAATTACAAATAAACCTATCTAAGTTTTCAAGTCTTCTTTTTCTTCGAGCGGGGAGGAGGCCGAGGTTCCAGAAGTTCGTAGGCTGATCTTCTGAGTCCATGTCTTAATTCATATGATCTCAATCTTCTACGAAAAGATATTTTGTCGGAGATGATTTCGATCATCTTATGATACTTCTCTTGTACTTCAAATTCTACTTCTCTCATTTCCTCTACGATCCTCTTGAGCTTAGCAAGAATAATACGGAGAGTTCCATCACAGAACTTGTGGATTTCTGATCTTCTCATCAGTCTCTTCTCTCCCTTGTAATTGATGTAGATTACTGAAGGGTCTTCTCCATCAAAGATATGGCCTTCTCCGTAGCTCTCTGACTCAGGTGCTTCAAAGGAGGGCTTCGTGAGATTCACTCTTTTTATGTTGCTTTCAAGTGCCATTTGGAGGTCATGTGTAGAGTTGAACTTGACTTGACGCAACATGAACCTTTTTAATGAAGCATAGCCCATCCTTAATTCTGGAGTCCTGAGTACTCCAAGCCTCCTATAATCCCCTACTAATTGATCAATGTCTTCGCCTCTGAGATAGGAGAGATTCCCTTCATTCAGTTCTTCAGCTGAATTATCTTCACGTCGTACAATGTAAATAGGGAAATCAATGTATCCAAATCGCTCCTTTCGAACAGTCAGAATTTGTTTGATTTTGGGTCGTTTTGCCTCAAGTCTTCGGAGATCATCGACGTTCGTTCCTTTTCCTCCTCTGAACATCAGTGTTCGACGGATAGCCAGCAGCTACTGAACGACTTTTGATCGTGGGAAATGAGTTAAACCTCTGAGGTCAAGTTCATCCACCTTCAAGATCCTATCTTACCTCCTCCAGATTTTCCTTCGTATCTCTTCTTGATGAGGAGCATTAACCTTCACATTTTTCCATGGAAGTTGTAGCTCGTCAATTCCTTTGTGTGTATCTGGAGGGCAATCCTCGTCTATGACCGTGTGTTGTAGAAGTTCTGGAAGTTCGGGTATCTCTGCTTCGTAGTCTTCTCCTTCCTCGAGCTCCTCATCTTCAAGACGAATTAGACTAATGTTAGCTTTCGAGAGAAAGTATCTAGCATTGTCCATAAGGTTTCTGGCCATAGTCGGATTAACAGGATGAGTTCTCCGTTCCTCGCCAAAGATGTACCTCTCCACAACATCATGTGGATTGTAAAGTTCTTCGACTAAGGTGTCTGGATTGTCGATCTGAATGGATGGGATTGAAGTTTGGGGACTTATCTGGCTTGTGAGATATGGGGTTGTGGTTGTTTGGACTGACTGGGTGGAAATCCTCAAGGAGCCAGATTCGACTTCGTCAAGGGAAATTGTCTGGTTCGGCCCTGGCGTAGCTTGTCTGCCCCTAGAGGACCTTGGTGGTGGGTTGGATTGTCGGGAAGAACCACCTCCACGAGTTACGACCCCGCGCCCTCGTCCGCCGCGAGTGACCGGATACATGACTCTTGGTCTCTTCTCCGCCCTCAGGGCGATCTTGGTCATCAGGATCATCATGACGACGTTTCTGTCTAAAGCCTTCCTGACTACATGTGGATGGATCAGGTATGATTCCGCCTTTAATCAGCTTTTTGTAGAAATCTTCTTCGTCTGGAGTCTGCTAATTGTCGAGTTCGATAATTCGGGAGATACCTACGTCGAAGAGCTCAAGTAGAGGCATGTTGTATGGACTGGGTTCATGAGTGACTCGTGGTGGTGGTAGTGAGATGAGACGAGGCTGTGACAGCTGTTCTCCTACGGGTGCCTTTCCTTTGTCTGTGGAGGCTGATTGCAGGGCACCAAAAAGGCGATCCTCCAGGTAAGGCATCGTCACAGCTTGAGGAGTTGAGGATGGTGCTCCGGCGCTTGTTGGGTTAGCCGTTATCACACGTTCAGGACTAGGTTCTGGACGGTGGCCCTCGTCAACCGAAGTCCGGTGGACTTCAGTTTCCACGGGTCTTCCGACCTCTCCTTGCGACACATCTTTAGAAGATGGTGCTCGGGTCGTTATGGGCACATCGATAAGATGGGCTGGAGTGGAGCTTTCACCGGGGCCACTTCCCGTTAGCACTTGTCCAGAACTAGGTTTTGGTCGGTGGCTCTCGGATGCTGTGCTGCTGAGATCATCATCCGTGAGGCTTCCGTCCAATCCTAGAAGGGCCTCAATTAGAGGCTCTTCTATGGGCGTTGATGCCTGAAGGACAGACGGAGACTCGGGCTGTGTCGTAGGGATGGTGATTATTTATTTTGGAGTGGACACAGGAGCCGAGGTGACATATATTTGAGGAGGTTCTGGGGATTTTGAGACACGTGCCTGTTGGGAGGAAGGTGAATGGTCTGGTGCAGGTTGCATTTGCGCCGTTGGGTCGACTGCGGCGTCTCCTATCCTAGAGGTTGACCCGGCTATATCTGACTGGGTATTTGGATAGTTTCTAACACGGGAACGACGATTTGTGGTGGTTCTGGTTGCTCTTTTGATGGTCGTTCCTCGTGAGGTTGATTCGTAATGAGTAGTTGTTGGGTCGGTTGGGATGGTTGAGGTACTATCTGTTGTTTTATGGGTTCTCTCAGGCCCTCACTCGTTCCCTCTCTCTCTCTCTTTCACTTGTGTTCGCTCTCTCTGTCTCACTAACCCCTGGTTAGACTCGGGTGGGTCGGCCTGAGTCATGGGGTGGGGAATGTTGTACTTCTGGCAGTACTTTTCAATGTCATCTGGGCTAGCAAGTAGTAAGATGGCGCGCAGAATTGGCATTGGTGTGCGCGAGTACTTCTCGTCGGTCTTTCCTTTTTGAAGAAATTTGAGTTTGGGAGGGTGTAGTTTTCTTCTTGCGGCCTTGTTGGTATCCCCGGTGTTGTAGTCATAAAGTGGTGGATCATTAGTGAGAGTCAATCACAAAGAGCACTGCTGCAACGAGGTCAGCAGCATCTAATCAAAGGATATTCAATGAGTTCTTCTCGTAGCAAAATGCTAAAAGATGACGAAGTCAAAAAAGAGACGAGATAAATCCACCACCGGGGATAGGGCAGATTCTATGTCTTTTTCAATTTGGACTTTGATCTCTGGTGAAGCTGATCGTCCAGGTCCATTCTGATTAGCTTGGCATAGTCGTATCCTTTTCTGAAGGCGATCCCGTGAAAGATTCGTAGGATCGTAATGTTGCATCTGTCCCATCCTGAGTGCTTTGGTGAGAAGCACTTGTTGACAATTGCGAAAAGAGTTCGCCACGAATGTGGAATCATTGATTGTTGAAAACGGGAAACAAATTCGAGTGAGCTATAGTAACCCATTTTCAACATATCTGCGATGAGCTCGTCCTTGGATGCCTCATGTTCATAATATGGTTGAGTCGGCAGCTGAAGAATTTGTCGAAGAAAGTCCCTAGTGATTCTGACGGTCTCGTTTACGATTTGGGCTTCATAGTAAGTGTTGTTGTCCTGTGAGATTTTGGTAGTCATAGTCCCCCAGAACTGTTGAAGATACACAGTAGGAACTGGGACTGATGCAGAGAATGCGTATCCTAGATGGTGGTTTTCTCAGGATGGATGGGATGCTCTCTTCTTGACACATGAAAATGTTCAAGTCGAGTTGAAAGTTGTTGTCTTTGATTACAATCCATTTGGGGTTGAGTAGACGAGATCTGCTGGTGTAGTCATTCTGTCGAAACTGCATTATAAGAGAAAAACAAGGTTGCGAATAACGTCTTATGAGAAGATATTTGAAATTCTTAGAAAAAGATGATTTAATTAACAAGGAACTGTTCGGCCCCAAAAAAATTTCAAAGTGTATTTCACGAATTTGAAGTTTTGAAATTTTGACAAGGGTTCGCGAATTTAAACAGTTAGTTCAAAAGACTTCAAAATTGATTTTGACAAGGGTTCGCGAATTTGAACATGCAGTTTTGCGAACACAAAGATTTGCGGGTCTGAAAAGCTTGAAGTTCTTCAAAAATTTCACTAAGTTAGTTTCGCGAATTAGTTTGAAATACTGAGAGGGTTCCGTTTGCAAATTGACTTAGTCAATCTATAATCGTGAAATTTCAAGAAATTCGAATTGAAGTGCGAAAGACAATTCGCGAGTTGTAAATTTGCGAACCACCCATTTTGCGAATTCAGAGGTTTCTTTGAATCATTGAAAATTTGCGAAGTGGGAATTGCGATTAGAAAAGATTTGCGAAACTGGCATGAATTGTATAACGCACGTAACGCTATCGCGAACTCGATAGTTCGCGAATTGACCAGATCAACCACAACACACAAAACACTGGTTTGCGAATTGCATCTGAAGAAATTGGCAGTTCGCGACATTCGAATTCGCAAAATTTAGTTGGTCAAATAGTCAACTGTAAATAGTGAATTCATTTATCCAACTTATTTTATGGATTGATTCGCAAAACACATTTTCTATTCGCGAATAAACAACTGAAAGATCAAAAATGAAATTTCGAAGAAAAAACATAGAAACCCCTCTTTGCTGAAAGCTTCAAAATCGACATTTAAAACTTCAGTCTGCGCAATTGTAACTCATTTTTCACGATAAAATTAAACATATTATGAAACGAAATGAGTATTAAACACAAAAAGATCAACCAAAGGTCAACACAAAAGAAATCTCTGTTCTTCCTGAGATCGAACCTGCAAAAACGAAGAAAACCCATAAACAAATAAGTTAACTACCGTTTCTTCCTTACCCCAAGGAGATCTGTGAGTTTGTGAGAGTGAGATTGAAGCGAGAAGACACAGAGGGAGTTTGCGATAGAGACATTTTGCGACAGAGAGAGATTTCGAGTTCGTGAAATTGTGATTAGGGAATTTTAGGGTTTCGCGAATAGGGTTAAGCCAGATTTGCGGGCTGAGAAAAAGATTTGGGCCGCGAAATTTTTAGGTGGAGGCCCACTTTTGATTCGCGAATTTCGAATTTGTGCGAACTGTAGATTTCGAAATCTTGGATTCGCGAACTTGCGTTGACAATTTTGACTGGTCAGCATTTGAACCGATTTGCGAAGTGTGCTGCGAATCAGAGAATTCGCGAATTGAAGGTTCAAAGTTCGCAAAAAAAAAAATCTTTCACAAGTCGAAGTTTGAGAGGCATTAATTTGACTATAATCTAAAATAAAAACAACTTAGCCTAAAGGCATTAATTTGACTATAACATCATAAAATTTCAGATCTACGAGTTTCTCAAAAATGATTTATCTGAGCCAAATTTCGAAAATCGACAAAGAAAAACATCGCTTTCTTTTGCGGCGATGAATCCTTAAGTCAAAAATTCGTCTTCCCTGTTGATTATGTTGATTGGAGCATTAATGATGTTATCGTTCATTTTATGCCTATAAATAGACAGAACTCGAACTTCGTAATTCCATAATTTTTCGCAAACTAACTCTCACATTATCATCATTCTCGCAGGGAAAAATGGACTGGATGCAGCAGCAAGTATATGAATCTGAGGAACATGTGGAGTTAAAGCGTAACTTTGAGCGCAATATGGATAAACTAGCATTTCTTATTTTTCTTCTGTTGGGCTTAATCGTCGTCTTACTAGCTGTTCTGTTTTGGGCACTCGTTGGTCGTGCTAGCTTTTGAGATTGTTTTGAGTATTTTGAGAGTTCATGAAAGCTCGTTGAGAATGTTTTGAGAGCTTATCCTATTTGTATTATGTATTTGGAGATTGTTTTTCGCATTTCTGAGAGACTTGTGTAACTCTGAAAGATCAATTTAAGCGAAAATAATTACCCCCCCTCAATGTTTTGGAACTTTGGAATAGTTACCCCAAACTCCTCCTAAATAATATGCCTATCGAGAATCTTAAAGCATTTAATTATTTGATAACTTACTCCCCCTCGATGCATGGATATCGCATTTCTCCCCCTCGATGTACTGCTATCAGCATTGGCTTTACATCGACTTATAGGAAAGCAAGAAACAAAAATAATTAGTGAAAATAAACTAAAACCTAGAAAGAGAAAAGAGAGAAAAAAGATAATTAACAAAGACACACGCACAGAGTTGTAAAACGAAAACAGAGCAGATGGACACATGATGAACCGTAGGAAAGCATAATCGAAATTAGAGATTGAGATTCAACATTCCCAGTTTTGCCACTAAGAATTTGAATTGTTTCTCATCCAATGCTTTTGTAAACAAATCGGCTAGTTGAATCTCCGTATTGACAAAATACATTTCTATTATGCCTCTTTATACTTGGTCTTTTATGAAATGATAACGTAGGTCTATGTGCTTAGTGCGTGAATGATGAACAGGATTGCAAGTAATCGCTATGGCACTTTTAGAATCACAATAAATAGGAATTTTATTGAAATCAAACCCGTAGTCTCGTAGTTGGGTTCGAATCCACAAAATTTGGGAGCAACAACTGGCAGCAGCCACATATTCTGCTTCTGCTGTGGAAGTTGACACACGATTTTGTTTCTTGGAAGTCCAACAGACAAGTTTATCTCCAAGAAATTGGATGTTGCCTGATGTGCTTTTCCTATCCAGTCTGCATCATGCGAAATCGGCATCAGAATATCCTATTAGTTTCATACCTGAGTTTTTAGGATACCACAGTCCAAGGTCTGGTGTGCCTTTCAGATACTTCAATATTCTCTTGACAGCATGGAGATGTGACTCCTTTGGATTGGCTTGGAATCGAGCACATAAACATGTGGAAAAGAGAATATCTGGTCGGCTGGCAGTGAGATAGAGCAGAGACCCAATAATGCCTCTATAATGCGTTGGATCAACAGGCTCGCCCAAGTGATCTGCATCGAGGGTGCATGAGGTTGAGATTGGAGTGCTGGAAGATTTGCTCTTGTCAATCCCATATTTTCTTAGGATGTCGTGAATGTACTTCGACTGGTTAATAAATATCCCATCCTGAAGTTGCTTAATTTGCAGTCCAGGAAAAAGGTCATTTCACCCATCATACTCATGTCAAATTGTGATTTCATCAACATGCTGAATTCGACACAGAGTTCTGGATTTGTAGAGCCGAAGATGATGTCATCCACGTAAATCTGCACAAGCATGATTTCGGGACCAGCCCTTTTGACAAACAGTGTGGTGTCAATTTTTCCTTTAGTGAAGCCTGAGTTGATAAGGAAGTCAGGCAAGACTTCGTACCAAGCTCTTGGTGCTTGCTTTAGTCCATAGAGAGCCTTGTCGAGTTTGTAGACGAAATCTGGATGTTCTTGATTGAGAAATCCGTCTGGCTGTGAGACATATACATCTTCCTTCAAATTCCATTCAAGAAGGCAGTCTTTACATCCATTTGATAGACAGTAAAGTCTTTGTGTGCCGCATATGCAAGAAACAGTCTGATGGCTTCAATTCTTGCTACAGGGGCAAAAGTCTCATCATAGTCAATTCCTCCTTGCTGATTGTATCCTTTAGCTGCAAGTCTGGCTTTGTTACGAATTACCACACCTTCCTCGTCTTTCTTGTTCTTAAATACCCATTTCGTTCCAATTATTGTCTTACCTTTTGGACGAGGAACTAGGTTCCAGACCTTGAGACGTTCGAACTGATTGATTTCCTCTTGCATGGCTACTATCCATTTTGGATCATTGAGTGCGTCAATTACTCTTGTAGGTTCTGTTTGACTCAAAAAGCAAGTAAAGTTACATTCATTTGAGAGCGAACCTCTGGTCTTTACTCCAGTAGTGGGATCCCCAATGATTTGATTTGATGGATGACTTCGAATCCATTTCTTTTCATGTGGTAGTGGTGGAACATCTGTTTCTGATCCCTCATTTAATGGATACTTAATCACAGAAGTAGTAGGATTGCATGCTGGAGTGGAGGAGTCCTCTGGCTGTGTTTCTGGGATTGAGATTTCAACGTTTGTAGTTGGAAACGATTGATCAGGAATAGGGTTGAATTCATGAGGTGATGGACAAGCACTGGTTTCTGTATCTGAAAAAGAATTGGTTATTGGCCTGTTAAGAGAGATGTATATGTGCTCAAATAGTTGATCCAGATCTTCTTGAGCTTGTTGACTAAAATACGTTGGGTTTCTGTGTCCAGATTCATCAGCTGTATGTTGTTGATCTTGCCTTGCATTGTTTAATGCTGGTTCTGAAGTAGTGTATTCAGAGACTCTCTGTGAGGACTCGCCTAATTCCATCTGTGGTTGAATAGCACCTTGTTGTGTGTGGTTTGGTCCTGAGCCATTTAGTCCGAATTAAGTTTCTGGACCCTCATCAAATGTAACATTTGTACTTTCAATGATCATTCTCGTTGTACGAAGATATACCCTATATGCCTTAGATTGCAGAGAGTAACCCACAAAAAATCCTTCAAAAGCTTTTGGATCAAGCTTAGCTTTGTCTTCTCGGTCATTAGCAACGAAGCATTTGCATCCAAAAATCCTCAAGTGAGCAATGTTGGGAAATCTGTTGTTCATTAATTCATAAGGGGTCTTTCCAAATCTTAGGTGAATGTTGGTGCGATTCTGAGTATAGCAGTCGGTGTTCATGGCTTCTGCCCAAAGAAAATGAGGTACTGAAGATTGTATAAGCATTGTTCGGGCAGCTTCTACAAGTGTTTGATTTCGCCTTTCTACGACTCCATTCTGTTGAGGGGTGTGGACGACAGAGAATTGTTGGGTAATTCCTAGAGAGTCATAAAATTCACTAAGTTGTTGATTTTTGAATTCTGTGCCATTGTCAGATCGAATCACTCTAACATTGAGCTGTAGCAAGTTCTGTGTTGTCCTGATGAGATTAGGAATATGATCAACTCTCACTGATTTTGTCCAGAGAATCGGACCCAAGTGTAGCGTGAGTAGTCGTCTACAACAACCAGCATATAACGCTTTCCACTGATACTGTCTGTTCGCATTGGACCACATAGGTCGATGTGTAAAAGCTCTAGTGGATGTTGAGTGGATGCTGTGTGTTTTGTAGGATGAGTTGCCTTTTTCCTTTTTCCTTTCTCACAAGCCGGGCACAAATGTTCCTTTTGATATTTCAGTGGTGGAATTCCAATAGCCAATTTGTTAGTCGCCAGCTTGTTGAGAGTTTTGAAATTTTGATGAGAGAGCCGCTGGTGCCATAAGTTATTCTGAGCTGATGTTGCGCGGGAGATCAGTCATATATCCATCTTTGGTCTGACTGTTCTAATGTCAATGGTGTATAGATTTGTTCTGCGAGTTTCAGTGAGTAGTTCGTCACCATTGGCATTGAGAATTTTGCATGTTCTCTTCTTAAACATAACTTGGAGTCCTATATCACTGAACTGTCCGATAGAGAGGAGGTTGTGTGTTAGTCCTTTTACGTACGAACTTCCTTGATTGTGAGTCGATTGCATATGAGATCGCCATAACCAAGAACTCTGGCTCCATTGCTATTACCAAAGCGTACCAGTCCTCCTGGTCTATCAACGTAGTTGCTCAACAGTTCCTTTGTCTCAGTCATGTGTGTGGAGCAACCAGAATCTGAGTACCACACATGAAGGGCCTGCAAAATAAAACTAGAGGGTTTTAGGTACCCATTGAAATATGGGTCCACCTCTATTATGTTTATTAGTCCGTTTAAACTCCCTAGATTTTCCTTTGTTGGTGGATGACACAGAGTCACTAATTATTTCTAGGGTTGGGATTTGTGTTCCTGCAGTCTGAAGCTTTGGAACCCATTTGTGCTCTAGTAAGGGTCTCTTTGTCTTAAGCTTAGACATGAATTTTTTTGGTTTAGCAGGTTTGACAGGTTCTTTGATAGCTTTTGGTTTTGATTAGTGTCTTGACTTTGTAATTTTGTTTTTAGGAATTGTTTTGTGAGTTTGCTTGGTGACATGATCATGCACGGAAAGCTTTGTTTTTGATTTAGAAGATAATTTTTTCGATACATGGCGAAATAAAGAAGGTACAAAGGTTTTGGAAGGAACTCAATGACAAAAGGTGTATTGAGATCACTATTCTCCTTCAAGATATCTTCCTTTTTAACCCATACTTGACCCTTCAATGGCTATTTTGTGGGTCCTGAAAATTTCAATGTATTAGTGCAGGAAATTTTGTCATGCGAAACTAAGGTGTATGAAATTGTGTGTAATCTTAATTTTTCTTTAAGTGAAGATATTTCCTGAAGAAGTTTATGCCTTTCTTCATCAAATGACTTCCTCTCGCTTTCGAGAGTGGAGTGAAGATCACTGATTTTCTTTATGCAATCAGGCATATATCCTGTTGCATATGTAACCATCGGTGCCGTACTTTCCGAAACACCTGAGGTTTCTCCTTCATTTGGGCGTGGAATATCTGGCTCAAATTCAGTTATTGTTGGACAACTTCTTTCTTTATAATGATCATTTAATTCTGTGTAGTTAAATGATGTTTGAGTTTTACTGTGTGTTGATGTCTCATATTCACTGACAAAAGGCATGAGATTTGCCAGGCAACCTGTCTGCATGAATTTGAGATCATATAGATAAGTGAACTTGATATGCCTTGTTTTAACTTACATGGGTTTTCAAAACCTAGTCCTAGATGGGGATTATAAAAATCAACGTTAGCTGGTTTGTTCAAGAAGATCGTTTGTTCTGACTGATCTCGTCGGGTTAAAATGTCCTCCAATTTTTTTTTTTTTATTTTGGAGTACAGTCTTTCCCGTTCTTTACTTAGTAAGTCATATTTAATTGTAGCGTTCATTGCCTGATCTCTATGAGATTTCATTTTTTTCTAACTCCTTGGCTTTAGCTTTGGATTTTTGCACTTGTATTTCTAGCTAAGCAACTTTTTCATTTGCTACAATTACACGATTCTTCTCACATGCATAATCATATCTAAACTTATCTAATACTACTAAATTCTTCTCTAAGTTAGCTTCTAGTTCCTTGATTTTCCTTTTCCCCAATTTGTTAGATTTATATAAGGATAAAAATTCATTTTTCATCTTAAGTAAAGAATCATAATCTACTTCACTTACCTCCACTATGTCTGAATTGTTAGAGGTTTCCCTGTCTGACTCGCTTCCTTCAGCTCCAGCTCCATCTTCTTCATCATCTAGTTTGGCCATCAGTGCCACGTTCTCATTCTCGCTGTCTGAGGTATCTTCAAGCCAATGATCCTCTTCTGCCATTAAGACCAGTCCTTTTTCTTTTTGTTCAGCTAATTGAACTTTTCGGCGGTAATACTTAACGTCCTTTTTCTTGGGCATTCTGCACTCTCTGGCAAAGTGTCCATTCTTACCGCAGTTGAAGCATTTGCCGCCTTGATGAGGAGTTTCAGAGTTGTTTTCCTCATCCTGAGTCTTTCCTTTAGAGTTGGAGGAAGTTCTTTGACGATTGGAGGAGGAACCACTCTTCTTATAATATTTCTTCTGCACGAAATTCGAGACCAGAACGAGTTGCTTAGCAAGATCTTTGAGGGTGATCTCCTGGTCTCCATGTTTCGTAAGATCCTTGGATTCGTCATCAGAATCAGAGTCTCCTCCCTCCTTAACTTGTGATAACTGGCTAATTTCTTTGTCCTTGGATTGTTTTCTTGATGATCGTTCAGTCATAAGAGCAAGTGAGTTGCTTCCTATTGATTTGATTTCCTCCCTTCGTTTCTCCACATGATTGGAATGTTGATTGAGGTAGTCGAATAATGTATGAATGCTAACTTTGGTTAGGTCGTTCATTTCCCGCCGGTCAACGGTCAATTCCGGTCAACCTCGTGACTGTCTTATCATAATTGCAGTAGCCTCCCATTCTGGATGAAGTGATCCTAAGAATTTGATATTGATCTCCATTACACTTTTTGTGACTCCATTCATCTTTAGCTCGTTTAGAAGAACAAGAAATCAATGGAAGGTTTCTTGGAGAGTTTCCCCTTTGTTAGCATGAAAGCGGTCATAAGAGATGAGTGTGTTCGACATTCTTGCCATTGTATTGACTTCTGTCCCCTGCATCATAATTCGAAGAGCATCCCACATTTCTTTTGCGCTATCACCACATTCGAGTTGCATCAAAATGTCATTGGGAATGGCTTGCATCATGTATAATTTCGCCACTTTGTCTGCCTTTAGTCGCAGTTTTTCTTCATCACTGCATTGGTCAGCAGTGTTCAAGATCCTTTGCTCCTCTCTTGCAGGAGTGGTGTCAGTAGTGGCGGGAATTATGGTCCAATACTGTGTAGGTCCATTGTAAATAGATTCCAGCAGGTTCTCAGAATTGTCCTTGCTTTCTATGAAGTTGATGAACCTTCTCTTCCAGACTGCGTATTCTCCATGTCGGACGATGGGAGGTCTAACATCATTTCCCATACTAAAGAGTCCATTGCTTGTGTTTTTGGATATGATCGTTAATGTGTAATGTGAGGAAAATAGGTTAAGGTCGAAGTCAAATCTGAGAGTTGACTTTGTAGAATTGGATAAGCACGGGTGTTCGTAAAATGAGGATTGGAATTTGTCCACGAATTTGGTAGGGTTATTTTTGCGAATTGGTTAAGTTAGGTGTCCTCGTAAAACTTGATCAAGTTCGTGAATTGACACGGGTTCGTCGCTGCTCCAGTTGGTTCGCGAAGTTCAATCCGCAGACTTAAAGTTCGCGAAGTGAGAGATCGCGAATTGACTTGAGAGGCTGATTTGCAAAAAGATGATCGTGAATTGAGTACTGAGTTCGTAAAATTGTCCTGATTCGGGAAATTGTTCGGGTTCGCGAAGTGAAGATGGATTTTCGAATTGATGAGATGAGCTGATTCGCAGAAAATGAGTGGTTCGTGAAGTTGATGATTCGCGAAATTATCCGGGTTCGCAAGGTGATGATTCGCGAAGCTGACTTGAGAACTTGGATTCGTGAAATTAAGATCTTTCAATTCGCGAAATTCCACCTTGATTCAGAATTCGTGAATCTAGTCAGTAAGTGAACAATTCGCGAACTAGGAAATAGTGACTAATTCGCGAACTGAAAATTAGTGAACTTTAAACCCTACCCAAGCGCCGTTCGCGAACTGAAGAACAGAAGGAATAACAGACTCGTTCTTCTATTTTCAGACAAAAATTCCAACCATTCTGACTCAAACTCGACCGAAACTGACTTGGTAATTCTCAAAACTGATAGCTGAACTTATGGCAGCCTTAGCGAAGCAGAAAACATCCAATAACAGTTTGAGCCTACGAATTTGAGTATTGTGACGGGAGCTGAAAAGTCAAACTGAAGGAACACTGCTTGATTCTTTAAAGCTTGAAATGAAGTTTCCTCACCTACACGCTTGCTCTGATACCACTTGTAATTCCAGATTATCCAAGAACACTTCAACAGATTAAACCTTCGTAGAATGTGAATAGTGTGCTTTAGAGGTTTAGTGTTGAATACGTGAGATTTTAGCAAATGGAAACTTGATTAGTGATGGTTAGGGTTTAAGCTTAAATACCTTGTAAGGTATTTAAGCCCATTGGGCCCCTAACAACCCATTACAACTACAACCATCTAACTGAAGTGTAACGTATAAAAACATAGTAAAGAACTAACAAGACTTAGAATAATATTTTGGACACTTCTGAAATATTCCTAACAGGAACTGCGAATTACCGGTTCCGATTCGCGGTTCCGGTTCCGCGGTTCCGGTTCCGGTTCGGAACCGGAACCGGAACCGGCCCAACGGCTACCAACGGCTATATAGCCGAACCGGAACCGGAACCGGCCCAACGGCTACCAACGGCTATATAGCCGTTGGGCCAACGGGCCATGCTATTTTTTTTATTCTTTAAAACTTAAAAATTACATTTTTAACCCCAAACAAAAATCTATAAATACCACCTCATTTTAATCATTTTAACTCACAATTACATCCAAATCTCTTCCAATCTCTCTCAAAAAACTCTCAAAAAATCATCCACATATTAATATTTAATATTATTAACAATAATACTTATTTTATTTACACTACTACACACACTCACTTATTATTATACACCAATATAATTATTATTTTCGATATCTGTTAAAGTACTAATGGCGTCGTCATCGAGAAATCCTAACCTGAACCCGAGCGACGATGTTTTTATGGTTTTAGGACACGCCGATACGTTTAGGGGGAATGCCGACACCGACGAGGAGACCGATGTACCGGAAACGGCGGCGACGACCGACGAGGGACCGAGCCAAGATTCTACGGCGACTACAAGAAGGAAGCAACAACTGCGTGGTCGGCGGTCTAAGGTATGGAATTATTTTGATTTAGAAATGGATAAAAATAATCCCTCTTCAGGTACCGCATATTGCAAAATGTGCCGCCATCCCTACACAATTAAGACCGGACCGAATCAAGGTGGGACGGGCTCGTTGAAAAAAGACCTCCAGAGGGCGCATAACTTCGGGGAGGATTTAGAGCCGGTAGGAACCGAACCCCGACAACAACAAATAAACGTAGGTACGGGTAGGAATTTTGTTATTACTAGGGAAAATTTCTAAGAAAGCCTTAGTTAAATTCGTAGTAATGTGTGAAGAACCCTTTTGCATTGCGGAAAGTGAAGGGTTTATCGAATTTACGAGTACGATACAACCCGGATTCCATAACGTGACTCGTAAAACCCTTAGGAAATATGTCTTAGAAACTTTCAAGGAATATCATTCTAGTTTAATTAGTCATTTAGCCAACATTACGTGTAAAGGTTAGTTTGACTACCGATATTTGGACTAATATTACGTCGAGTCGTCACCGTCCCGCCCATTGGATAGATGAAACATGGACTATGCCAAAACGTATTCTTTCCCTAGATCCCCTAGATTCGCAACGTAACGCCACTACGATATCGAACTATGTGTTGAATGTCATTAATAAATATTGTATTCAAGATAAAATTATGTCTATCACCTTAGATAATGCTAGCGCGAACAACGTAGCGATAGGGAACCTTCGTAGGCATCTTAAGTTACCCTTAGACGGCAAATTATTTCATGCTAGCTGCGCTTGCCATATTATTAACTTGTGTGTGCAATGTGCTTTTGACGAAATTTTGGGAGATATTGTAGAAAAGTTTAAGGTAATAGGTAAGTTACTTCGGGAACGCCGCTACGGAACGTCGTGGAAGCAAACCGTCCTTGCCGCCGGCCTCACGTACAAGAAGTTTCCGTTGCCGGTCCCGACTAGGTGGAACTCGTTGTACCACCTCCTCAGCACCTTCATGCGCTACAAGGACTTGTTCACGCCTTTTTGGAACGAGGTCGCAGTCGGCAACACCTCCAGGTATGAATTACGACAACTTGATTGGGATTAGGTTTGGTCGTGTCCATACTTGAAGTGTTCGTCGAGGCTACGGAGAAATTTTTCGGAGTTCACTACCCGACGTCCCAATTATTCGTCCCGAACCTCTTCGCGATGTGCTACAACTTCGTGGAGTATCGCAACAGTCCATACTTGGGTGGTTTCATCCAAAACATGGAGCAGAAGTTCAGGAAGTATTGGGAAACAATCCCAATAGTCCACGGTTTGTCTTCCTTACTCGACCCTAGTTGCGGTGTTGATACTTTCGATATTTTTTTCGATTATTATGCTCAGTTTCTTGGAAAGAAAGTGGACGACCAAAAGGCGTCAATTCACACTTCTCTCCAAGAACTTTTTTCTGTTTACGCAGCTGAGCAGGGACACAGTGTGGAGCAACCCGTACCAGCGAGCGAAGCCGGTTCGTCGGAAGGAGGCGGCGGCGCAATGGGACTACTACGAAGATTGAAGGCATAAAAAGACGAAGACCAAAACACGTGCGTCGGGGTCGAACATGAACGAGATCCAACTGTACCTGAGCCACAACTTCCAGACTCCTGAAGACTTCGACGTTTTGGCCTGGTGGAAGTCGAACGTGACTCTCTATCCGACCTTATCCGCGGTCGCTCGAGACGTTTTAGCCGTGCAAGCGTCTAGTGTCGCCTCCGAGTCCGCCTCCTCTACCTCCGGACGAATTATCGGCGACCAACGTGCGAGCCTTAGCCCGATTTCCCTCCCAATGCTGAAGGATTGGTATTTGGCCGAATCGAAGAACCGACGGGAGAATGCCGTCGACGAGTTCCGTTCTTCTAGTTCGTACGAAGACGAAGAGGCCTCAAACATCGTCTTAGTTAATAGTCAAGTCGAATAAATTGTATTTTCTTATTTCGAATATTTTTTTCCTTTTTTTAAGTTTTACTTTATGTTTTTTTTTTCTTTCTTTGATGTTTTTATTTGTATTTTTTAGGTAGTTTTTTTATTTTTTTGTACTTTTCTTATCTTTTTTTTTTTTTTTTTTTTAATAAAACTTTTGGATATTTTCTAAAGAATTTTTTCAAAGTAAAAAAAATAATAAAAAATTAAATGGGCAGGTTCCGGTTTTGGGCCCGGAACCGGCCCAATAAAGGCCCGGGGGTTCAAGGTGTGGTTCTGGGCCAGTCCCGGGAAAATGGTCCCGGGACCGGAACCGGAACCGGTACCACGGCGGAACCGGTTGAACCGGAACCGCCGAAACCGGCCCGGAACCGGCCCAATCCGTCCCAAAGCCCAGGCCTAATCTCAATGTTAAAGCTCTTCAACGACTTTCAATGAAAACGTTGGTTCACGGTCTTCCAACTATAGTATTACAGAAAGAGCATCAATATTCGGCGTGCCAACTAGGAAAAATGAAGCGAGCATCTCATCACATAAAACAGATTGCCTATACTTCACGGCCGTTGGGATTGCTTCACATGGACCTCTATGGACCGATGCAAACACAGAGAATCAATGAACGCAAGTACATTCTGGTCATTGTTGATGATTACTCTCGCTAGACATGGACGAAGTTTCTCCAAACTAAAGATGAGACAGGGAACTTGATAATTAATTTTGTGAACACTACTCAGAATCTGCTACAACAAACCATTCAAGTCATCAGAACGGATAACAGCACTGAGTTCAAGAACAAGTACCTCAGTGAATTTTATCAGAAACTTGAAATTAGTCAGCAATTCTCAGCCGCCAAGACACCTCAACAGAACGGCGTCGTTGATTGGAAGAAAAGAACTCTAGTGGAAGCCGCACCCACGATGCTACTTCATTCTGGCCTCCCACACTTCCTTTGGGCTGAAGCAGTAAATACTGCCTGTTTCACTCAGAACAGAACGGTGGTTCACAAGCGCTTCGATAAGACTCCGTACGACATAATAAACAAGCGAGTACCCAATATCTCATTCTTCAAGGTCTTCGGGTGCAGTGCTTTTGGCGAACGACAGAGAGCAACGAGCTAAGTTCGACCCTAAAACATTCGAAGCCACATTCGTTGGGTATTCTTTAACTACTAAGGCGTACAAAGTATACATCAAGTCCAACCACTCAATCAAATAAATCTATAATGTCACCTTCTATGAAGTGCAGAGATGGCTCCGCATACCTCAGTTCAGGACCCGTGCCAAACCAGATGGCTTCTGAATACGACTGTTCCGAACCCGTATTCACTGGTGTGTAGGCACAAAACCAACAGAAGATGGCAATAACTCAGGCTCAATGTCAGAAGAAGCTCTGAGACTTGCGTTGGAGGAATTGGACTCTATATTTGAGCCAGTATATCGACCAGACACCATTACCGTTACACCGTTAGTGGATCTCCCACTCGACGAGGCTGATGTACCAAGTTCTTTAGATGTGCATACCTCATTCGATTCAGAATTACCACAGATCACTGAAGAACCTACTATAATCAATGAGGAAGTCTCATCAGAGTCGCTCAATCCAAGTGAAGAACCAGACTTACCTCAACCTTATGAACAACCTGAGATAATTGGAAATCTCAGTCCACAAATGGCCGATGCATCTACTTCAGCTCTGCCACATGAGTGCAAGTGGACTCGAGCACATCCGGTTGATCAGATTATTGGTGATCCTTCGAGTGGAGTACGGACACGTCACCAATGCAGTCTTTTCAGCTGCTTCTTAAGCCAAAATGAGCCAACCAAGGTAGCAGCGCACTAAAGGACCCGGATTGGGTAATAGCAATGCAAGATGAGATCAACCAATTCGAGCATCTTCAAGTGTGGACCTTAGTACCCCGTCCGCATGGAAACACCATTATCGAGACGAAATGGGTATTTAAAAACAAGAAGAATGAACGATGGGGAAGTGATCCGGAACAAAGCAAGGCTGGTGCGATACAATCAACATGAAGGCATTGACTATGACGAGACCTATGCTCTTGTTGCCAAAATCGAAGCCATCGTCTTTTCTTGGCTTATGCGGCTCACAGAGACTTCAAAGTCTATCAAATGGACGTTAAGACCGCCTTCCTCAATGGCAATGAGGAAGTCTATGTCGCTCAGTCAGAAGGCTTTGTTGATCAAGAACATCCCGATCACGTTTATCGATTGGATAAAGCTCTCTGCGGACTGAAACAAGCCCCACGCGCTCGGTATGATGTCCTGAGCGATTTCCTTATAAAATCTGGGTTCATCCGAGGGACAATTGATACGACCCACTTCATAAATGGAAAGGCAAGGACTTGATGGTCGTCCAAGTTTATATAGACGACTTCATTTCCGGATCAGCAAATCCACGGCTATGCAAGAAATTTGGAGATTTGATAAAGAGCAAATTCGAAATGAGTCACATGGGAGAGATGCAATTCTTCTTCGGCTCCAAGTAAGGCAGCTCGAAGATGGCACTTCATAAGGCATACCAAATACATCAAGGACATTCTGAAGAAGTTTCATCAAGATCATAGCAAGCCCCTCAGCACTCCTATGTCAACAAGCTGCAGGTTGGATGCCGATCCCACTGGAAAAGTGGTCGACATCACACTTTATCGCAGCATAATCGGTTCTCTTCTCTATCTCACCTCAAGCTGCCCAGATATTATGTTTGCCACTTGCCTCTGTGCCCGTTTCCAAGCCGACCCAAAGAATCTCACATGCTCGCGGTTAAGCGAATTCTTTCCTAACTAAAGGGCACCTCGACCTTACGTTTACGGTACCCTAAGGGCACAAATATCAAATTAATTGGCTATACTGAAGCTGATTATGCAGGTTGCCACATGGACAGGAAAAGTATATCCGGTGGCGCTCAATTTCTAGGCGAAAAGCTAGTATGATGGTCATCAAAGAAGAAGAATTGCGTTTCAATGTCGACGGACGAGGCTGAATACGTCGCGGCTGCCAGCTGTTGCTCGCAAATGCTATGGATGCAGACTCAGCTTCGTGATTAAGGGTACAATTTAAATAATATACCCATTTATAGCGATAGCCAAAGTGTCATTGCGACTACGTGCAATCTTGTTCACCACTCACGCACAAAACCATATAGATATTAGATATCATTTTATTAAAGATCACGCAGTAAAAGGCAATTGACATGTATTTTGTGAACACGGAATATCAACTAGCTGACATTTTCACCAAGGCTTTGGATAAAAATGGTTCCAATTCCTTGTCGGAAAATTAGGCATGTTGAATCTTCCGTAATCTGTGCTTTACGTGCTCCTATATGCCTTTACATGATGCTATGTGTTTTCTATACGTTAATACGATATCTTGCGTGAAATGTTTTATATTAGTAAATCTATAAAAATTAAATAAAATATATATTAAGTATAATATTAGGAGTATGACGATATCTTTAGGATGCTCGATCTAAGTCACGTTTGAATTTCCCTGACATGCGACTGATTAATTGCTTAATTTTGTCTGTCTAAGTCGCATTCTTGTGTCTAAAAGTTCTTTCGCAGACTCCACTATACACAAAGCCACTTTATATTAGTGAGGATTCTAGCATTTTATTTCTTTCGACGGATCTATTCTTGAGCGAGTCACACAATCATGGAGTGTCTTAACTAGTGATTCTTGGACTCATACTCGCCTTGCGTTAGAAAGTTAGGAACATGATTAGGGCACCTAGGATATTCCTCACTCGGCCAAATATGTAATTTTCAATCCTTTAACATAGCCTTTAGTCATCCGCTTTGAGCCTTCTCCAAATTCCTTTTCTTCATTTGAAAAACCCATTTGAGCCTTCAACCGACTATCTAAGCAAAATAATCTGACCCCATACTATTAATAAAATTAGTAAAGAAAAGCGATATATTGTTGTACTTCGCACATTTTGATATGCAATTCTACTTTGCATTTGAGCTGAATTGTTGAAAATGCGAATATTTGTGTTTGCTCATACCCTTGTGCGATAGTGTAGTTACATGTTTAGGGGACCATGTATCTAGGCTAATCTTGATAAATCGTATGTTCTTAAATTGTTACTTAGGTTCAATTGAGGTGCACTATTTGAGGGGGAGCATTTCCAACATTTGATCCTTCTCTAAGTGTTGCAGAAATTCAAATTTGATTTTCCTTGTACAACGCACTTCAGAGGAGGACTTCACGAATCTTCGCGTTTTGGAGCTCACGACATTGGTATAACAAGTCAGGGGGAGCCTAAATAGAAAAATTGCTTCCAAAAATTGACTCTAATCATCTCGACATCTTTTGCTCTAAGTATTGCAGATTTACTGAAGAGGGAGCCAGATCTCTCTAATCTGAATTAGAGGGAGTTTATTGCGTTTACATACATAGGGGGGGCAACTATGTGGTTTATTTTTGAACTCAGGGTCAATCTGAAAACTTAGAAAAATTTGCTATCGAGAGATTCGAGTTAATTTCTTAATTTTCATTCACAACTTCTTGAGAGAAAATTGATTTGGGACCAAGTTGTAATTTTTGCTTTCATATTGGCGAGCGAAAATTAAACAGGACCAAATGAAAATTCTCGATCGGAATTTGTCGAAGAAAATTAAATAGTAACCGTAGGAAATTTCTCGATCGTAAACAGTAATGGGCCTAGAAATTATTAAGTATCGAAAACGTCTAATCAGCCCATTTAACGAAATTAATGCTTGCAGTCGAAATACACGCGAAATCCCTCGATCGCAAAACTCAACAGTCGCAAAACTTTCTCTAGCGAAAAACCCTTTTCACAAAGACGAAAGTAAAAATTCTTCAAATCTTACATTGTTTTCACTGAGTTTCATCTTTATAAGGTAGAATTGACATTCTTTAGGGAATGGCGTGCATTTAAACTCCGTTTGCATCTGTATTATGTGACCTTTCGCATGATTCTATGTCAAAATCTCGACTGTTCCGAAATAGAAAACTCGAATGATATTTTGCAGTATTTACGAACATTTTAGGTGTATAATCTGGGATAAATCTGCATTTAAGATAGTTTCTGAGTCTTCTAAGCTTTCTGGGAATATATTGTTTCGATTTTCTACGTTATTATAGTTCGATTGAAAAGTAGACTAATCTGGGTTTTTAACGTTTAAAGCCGTCGAAGAACTTTCTCGCTCGCAAACAGTGTCAATTGAATTTCAATTGATTTACTGTTTGCATAGTAAAGTTTTTCAATCGCTGAATTTTTTACTTAGCCGTTAAGATAGATAACGTAGATCGAAAAATAATTACAATCGAGAAATAAAATTTTGATTTTATGGGAGCGAAAAGATTACTGAACGAAATAGATTAAATAGGTGCAATATAAGTTTCGAGCGCAAAACTTACAATCGCAAAAAGTAATTTCGATTTCAATTTCGTTCTCGGTTGAAAATTTTAACGGCGATAAAATCAATTTTTCGATGATAAAATTTCTTGATCGTAAAAGCACATAGCGACAATTTTGATCGATCGAAAATTGTCTCAATGTTTGACTTAGTTTCTCGTTGATAATTTTCTCAATCGTAAAATTTCGCAGCGAAAATTTTTTTAAAATCAAAATACTTTCTCGCTCGATAACTTTAGCAGTGAAAAATTTTATTCATGCGCGAAAAATTTCTCGATTGTAAATTTACACGGAAATCAATTTTCTCGATTGTAAATTTACACGAAAATTTTTCTCGATCGTAAAATTTCTCACCTACAAATCATGTGTTAAAGTTCAAACACTTAGAAAATTTTTCGAAGTCCTTTCCACTGTCGAAACTTAGCGAATAAACTTTTCGATCGCAAAATTAAACGGTGATTTTAATTAGAAAATCGCACTTAGTCAATTTAGTTGAGAATTTCAATTCTCGCGCGACAAAAAGCACGAAGTGAACAGTGCTTAAACACTTAGTAAAAATTTTCAACTGAAATTTTATAGGACTTGCATGCTTATGCGAAAAGTAATTATCTCATCAATATTCACTTTGTATGATATATTTGTAGATTTCATGATTTCATGATTTCAAATTACGAATTTGTTCAAACATGCTATGACATGATCCATTATTATGGTTTGATAAATTCAAAATTCGACTCAAAATTAAAATTCTTGAACTAATGATTTACATTTCTTATTTGTATTTCAGATGGATCATTATCCAGCATACAACCACATATATGAGAAGGCCATGTACCTCAACGTTAACGACACCAATTTCCAACTCGGCCTGACTACCTTCCGGTGTCCGGACGACATAATCGTGTCGATCCTACAAGGTCATCCCCTGTGGCATGCTCTAACGGTGGGGGATGATCAAGAGCCACGTCGTTGAAGGGGCGTACAGTTTCACAAGGGTAATAGGGACGATGCACATAAGCATGAACAAGAATGACTTCGGTCTTGTGCTCAACCTCCCCTACAGCCCAAATTACGACCCCTTCCTACTGATGCGGAGCTCGTGCGTGACTTCCTTCACATGGGATACCGTCCGCCACTTACCAAGCTTGCTCAAGTTCAGAGCAACGGCATCCCACACCCTTGGAAGACACTGTCAGCATCATCAACAAGTGGCTATCGCCGAAACACGCGGGCTTCGACAAAGGCAATGGCAACATTCTTCGCATTTTTCACGGTATAGTGTTCTCGAAGAATTACGATTTCGCCCAACTGATCTGGAATAACTTAGCAGAACAGATCAGACAGAAAGAGAACAAGAGATCGAAGAACGTGCCGTATGCAAGATGGTTCTAAGTGATAATCAGACAACTCATGGAAATCCACGAGAACATCCCTCGCCTGCCTCGTGGAAGAAACTACCAAGCACCACGGCTCAAGTTCTTCCACAACCCAAAACTAACGGATTTGGACCAGCCGTCCATGGCCATTCCGTTCGATTTGCTGCGTCTCGCCGACCCCTCGGGAGTTGAATATCAACGATACTGCCGGGAGAACAATCTAACAGAACCGATGATTAGAGGGCCCCCGACAGATTTCGCAGTCAGCCGTCACCAACAACAACACCCAAGCCCTGAGGACACAATGATCGATGTAGTGGCACAGGAGCTTGAACAGAAGCCTCCAGTACAAGAAACGCAGCTATCAGATCCGGATGCCACGATGATCAACGAGGTGGGTCTCGAAATGGAAGCTCCAAGTGGAAGTGCCTGTCCATGTAGGCGTGCTCGAAGAGCCCGTTGAGGAGGTTCTTCAACAAGAAGCACAGCCCGAGGCGAAAGCAGAGCAAAGTTCACTTCCACCTGTGATGGAACAGGCTCGTGAGGACATTGCATGTGAACCTTCTCCTCACACAGCCACCTCATCCGACACGGAGTCCGATGAAGAGCTTCAACTGATAAAACGGACTCCACGACGACTAAGCATACAACTAGAGTCCCTCTTCACCACCGTCACTGTAATACCCGTAAAATTTAATACAACGATGTAGTTAGTAGAATAATAACGTAACTTAGAAATTTGAAGAAAGAAAATATAAGTTTTCGAAGGCGCTATGTATACTATCCTCTATATTTAAATGGGTTAATTACGTGTCAGGCCCTGTTAATATTTTTAAATAGTGTTCAGGCCCCAATATAGTTTCAGTTAGTATGAAGGACCTACTTTTCAAAATTCTGAGAGAAAAATACCCAAACTACGCGATATGACATATTTACCCCCTAAAAGATGCAAAATTTACAAACCTTTGCCATCGTCTTCTCCAACGAGCGAGCTAATCTTCAAGCTCGATTTCCGCCTATAATGTCGACCTTCATGAGCAGACGAGGAGGCCCGACCCTGACGTGTCGTCGTAGTAGAGCTCGACGGAGCTGAACTAATTTATTTTTATTTTCTAAATCACTTAGCGACGTATGACACATCTCGTCTAGTAAATAACAAATCGTCACACAAAAATACCACATCCAACATTAGAAATAACGATTCATATATTGTTAATAACACAGTTGTATACAGCCATGAATCGGGAGAAAAAGAACAAAATTACAAACAACACTAAAAAAAACAAATGAAAACTGCATAAATCACGTCGTTATTGACTCAATAATGTAAAATAGACCTCAACTTCTCATGGGTACCTGGAATTTATACCGATTACTTGCAAGAAACGGATATTGTATTTTCCCTAAATCGTGTAAAAAGAAATACTTATAACATAGCAAAAAATAACAAATGTCTTATGGTTAATAACAATTGTTGACTTAGAAGTAACACGTCGCTGAAAGGTAATAACGCCTTGTTTGTCGTAAATAACACATTCTGTATACAACGATTGGATCGGGGGAAAAAGAACGAAAACCACAAACGACACTAAAGAAACAGATGAAAACTGTATAAATCTCGTCGTTATTGAGTCAATAAGGTAAAAAAGACATCAATTTCTCATGGGTACCTCGAATTAATAGCGATTAGTTGCAAGAAACAAATATTATATTTTTCCTAAACCGTGTAAAAAAGAAATACTTATAACATAGCAAAAAATAACAAATATCTTATGGTTAATAACAAATAATGACTTAGAAGTAACACGTCGCTGAAAGGTAATAACGCCTTATTTGTCGTAAATAACACATTCTGTATACAACCAATGGATCGGGAGTAAATAATGAAAATCACAAACGACACTAAAAAACAGATGAAACTGCATAAATCTCGGCGTTATTGACTTAATAATGAGACCTCGATTTCTCATGGATACCTCGAATTTACACCGATTACTTGCAATTTATGTCGAAATCTAGATTCGACTTACCATTATATTCTCGAATTTGCACCCTAATTAAACAGATAAATTCAAGCTCGTGCGTCTTCAATATCATAATGAATCCAACATGACATGTCGAAATTGGTTGGATGGGGCAGTCATAATATTTTGTGCTCGATTCAGTGTAAGAAAAATATTCTGTAGCTGAGTAACACAATATTTTGAAAAATAACATGTCTGTTTCTTAAAGTAACAATATTCTGTAACTGAGTAACATAATATTATTGCAAAATAACGTGTCAGTTTCCTAAACTAACAACATACTGTAACTGGATAACATAAAAAAGATCATTTTAGTAAGGGTATTTTCGTCAAATCATAGTTTTTGGTCCTTCAGTCGAATTTTTACATAAAGTAGGTCCTTTAAACTTATTCATTTTGTACTAGGGCCTGAACAGAAAATTAAAAATTTAGTAGGGCCTGACATAAAATTCCCCCTATTTAAATATCAATCATAACTAAGGGATAAGGATGCTAATAAAATATTTTGTGTAAAGGGATGATGTTCCTTGCTTAATCAAAGAGGAAAACTCGTCACCTACTAGCTAGTCGCATCGATCACAACTCCCAAGCTTTCAATATACATCTAGTATATCATAATCATTAAGAAGAAAACCTACACAAGGAAAGAAGCAAAGTTTTCGTGGACACATATAAATACAAATACAATGAAACTAATAATACTAAACCTAAAGAAGTTACACGTGGAGATCATTGAACATATTAATGAGTATGACTAGATTTCTTAACCTGGTAATTTCAAATCACATTCGTATATCTATATATAATTCATGTGGGTATTATCTTTATGGCTTGAGCAACAAGAAAAAAGGATAATCAAAACTAAGGAGGAGGCGAAAACTTTAAGAACAAAAAATTCAACCAAGCTAGGAAATTTTCAACGTGAAATAGGTAAACTCTCAACTACAATACGTGGCTATTTTATAATATATTCTGTGGTGTGTCTTGTATGATCCTTCCATGTTATATATGAATATTCGACATAAGAGATAGGTGTTTAAGCTAAAGTTTGGATTTGTGGAATTTGTATGCGAGGTTGGGAACCTCAAGGTGTTAAGAAAGGTTTCGATCCATGAATATAATTGAGGGTTTTAAAACACTTTCGGCATTCTAGATACTTGAAACTAATTAAAGGTGTTAAATTCTTGCAAAGGCAGGAAGTTTTCGTTTGGCACTTAAGACTTTGGACTATTTAGGAGTTTTAGCATAGTAATTAAGACCATGGAGTTTTCGATGAAACAAGGGTTTTAGCTTTATGATATTGAACTCTTTAGGAATTCTTTCGGCATTGTAAGTTTTATTAGATTTAGAGTTTGTGTATGTTAGAATTATGTGTGAGTACTACCAAATGAGTTTTGAATATTTAAATATTTGTGAACCTTGGAACCTTGGGATTTGAATTAAGAAGTATTAGAACATAAGAGAAACTTTCGTGACTTAGTAAATGGTTGCATGCAATATAGAGTTGGATTGGTTGAAATTTTCGTAACCTAGGTGTTGCTACCCAAAGTTTTCGTGGAACAATATAGATAAGTGAGCTAAGTTTTCGACGTTAGGTGCATATAGTGTTTTCGGCATTTCAAGCATTACAAGTTTTCGGTATGCTATATCTATATTTTAGACAATAACAATTGCAATGTTTTCGGTACTGTTAATGACTAGTTTTTGTGACCCCCTAATAATTAATTCTTTATTAAATGTGTTATACAATGTTTTTGGCATTACAACCATTTTTACAATTTTTGGAAGTTTTCTGTATTTCTTTAAATATTTTCGCATGAAGTTTTCGACGCTAATCTCTTGGCACAGGCATAAAAGTAAAGTTTTCGCATCACACTAAATTTTCGGCAACTTAGGGTTTTCATTATTTTAGGTTTTCAAGATTTCTAGGGGTTTTCAGCGTTTTAGGGTTTGAGGGTTCGGTGTTTATTTTACTTAACATATATACTTATATGATAATACTTTACGTTCAGAGGGTCCAAAATAAAATACTAGGAGTTTACGAGAGTACTAGACTGACTTCATCTGGAGGACAGGTAGGTGAATTTTCATCTACAACGCGTAAACACCAATGTGATATTTATGTGACTTTATATGCTTCGATGAATTATGTGATTTATGTGTTTACGTGCGTTTTCATGTAGCATCATGTTACTATGTATTATCACGTTAAATACCTGCGTGTACATTACACGTCATTTCACGGAGTGTACCGTGGTGGAACGGTGGTACTGTATTGTACCTATTGAGCGTGTAGCCGATATTGGCTGTCGACCCGTAGAGGAGTCATGCGAGTGTGGGCATTTGCTGTGCATTAGCGCCTGTGACGGTGAGCCATTGGCCCGTTGGACATTATGCGGCAGACTGCGGACATCCCCAAGTAGGCTAGCTAGTGTAGGCCACACTGTCGCATGCGGGAGGAGGCGACCTGGGTACCCTTACGGGACCTGCTGTACGCTACCAGTGTAGGCACCGCATTGGGCAGAAGAGGCGACCTGAGAGTGTGACCTGATACGGCTCAGGGAGGCTGCTCGGTGTAGGCCACTGCCGTAGTGTTGTGATCGTGTTGTGGTTGTGTTCGTGATCGTGGTAGTGATTTCGCGTGATGGTGCACAGTATGGAGCCCAGGGCCCGTTGTGAGGTGGTGAGTGTATCCCGGTTGTGATGAGTGATAGTGAGTGGCATTGCATTGGTGAGAATTGGGGGTGAGTGAACGTGAGTGAGTCACACGTGCATGTGCACTATTTCACCTACTGGGCAATAGCTCAGTGTTTACGTGTTGTAGGAAATCGATGATCGAGACTGGCTATCGGAGCTTCCATGGGCTTTTGAGGGCGGTGTGTACATGGATGACGACCTGTGGGCGAGTGATAGGGTGATTTGGGCCTAAGGCCCATTTGTATTAACATTTTGTGTAAACAAATGTTTTTGTAAAATGGGTTCTCCGCGGCTTTAGCTGCTAAACCCGGCGTGAGTTATCGCTAATGATTAGAGATGGGGTCGCTACAGATGGTATCAGAGCTTAGGATATAGATTCTGTAGACTGTCCCAAGTACAGCTGCTCAAAAGCATGGAAGCCCAGCCTCTTCTGTAAGTGTTTATGTCTCTGTGATTATTTTTATGTGCTGATGTGATATACTTGAATTGTAGTTAGTAGGATAAAATGGTACGAACTAGGAGTGAGTCTAATGGGGAACCAAGCCGACAACACCATGAAGAACGGGAATCCAGTCCCGATGAACATGACTCGAACCGTACAATTTCCCAGCTTGCAGATCTTGTTCGCCTCCAATACGAACAAATTAATGCTCTGATCCGCAACCAAAATCCGTCGGAGTGACATGTGTCGCCCCAGATCGATAGAACAGACATCATCGGGCATAGGTTTCGTAAACTCAATCCGCCCATTTTCGAAGACACTGGAGATCCGATTGCGGCGGGTTAGTGGCTTAGGACCATTGAATCCATGTTCCAATATAGCCGAACTCCCGAAGAGGAGAAAGTTCTGTGTGCCGCCTTTCAACTTCGGGGAAATGCCGGATATTGGTGGGATACCATCACAGTGACGGAAGATCCGAGTACAATGACCTGGGAGCGCTTTAAGGAGCTCTTCGAGGAAAAGTACTTTAGCATCTCTGCCCGTGACACGAAAATGGAGGAATTCATCAATCTACGTCAGGGCGGGATGTCTGTTGCGGAGTACATCCGTAAATTTGAGCAACTTTCTCGCTTTGCTCCCCACATAGTAGCGACAGACAACCTTAAAGTGGGACGTTTTCTAATCGGCCTGAAATCTGAACTGTACCGAGATGTCGCGGTGACGATATTCCCAGATATGACCTATGCTAAGGCTGTCGAACGAGCTTTGGTGGCCATAGAAGCCGAGCAGAGACTTTCTAAGGATCGAGAAGCAAAGAGAAAAATAGAACAGGGACAACACGCCCGTGAAGGCAACGAGAAGAAACAATTGGTAGTCCATGCTCCTAATCAGCCAAACCGCGGGAGGCCAAATGAACCCAGATGGGAACAAATGCCAAATGTGAGACATAATAATGCTCTGGCCAAACAGCCGATGCCGACTTGCCCACAGTGTGGACGTCAACATGTCGGCGTTTGTTTTGGCCCTAATCCTAATATCAAGTGCTTTAATTGTGGGAAGGCGGGCCATATCTCCCGATTTTGTCGTGAGAATCCGCCGGTTAATCCGATCCCTGCACAGAATCAACGACCTGTGCAAAACCAACCTCCGAGGGTGCCTGCTAGGGTATTTACCCTCACCGCTGAAGAAGATGAAGAACAACCTAAGGTAGAACCGAATATGTAAGATAGGATGCCCTCATTTTGTGAAACTTTTGAATTTTGGAGCGGTAATATTTTGTACTGTAAGATAATATAAATATTTTGGCTAGTGGTTCAACCCAATTAAATTAAGTGACATGAGGAAGCTGAAAATCAAGAAGTAATTGCTACAAATAAAAATTGAAAATTTTCAAAAGGGGTAGTGATTATTCACTTTTCCCGAATACGAGAATTTCGACAACGAATATATCAAAACCCCTGCGAGAGTAAATGAAACCGTTACCCGAGTTATTTGCTTCGGCATAATTTTGGGGACGAAATTCTTTTAAGGGGGGGATGTAATACCCGTAAAATTTAATACAACGATGTAGTTAGTAGAATAATAACGTAACTTAGAAATTTGAAGAAAGAAAATATAAGTTTTCGAAGGCGCTATGTATACTATCCTCTATATTTAAATATCAATCATAACTAAGGGATAAGGATGCTAATAAAATATTTTGTATAAAGGGATGATGTTCCTTGCTTAATCAAAGAGGAAAACTCGTCACCTACTAGCTAGTCCCATCGATCACAACTCCCAAGCTTTCAATATATACATCTAGTATAGCATAATCATTAAGAAGAAAACCTACACAAGGAAAGAAGCAAAGTTTTCGTGGACACATATAAATACAAATACAATGAAACTAATAATACTAAACCTAAAGAAGTTACACGTGGAGATCATTGAACATATTAATGAGTATGACTAGGTTTCTTAACCTGGTAATTTCAAAGCACATTCGTATATCTATATATAATTCATGTGGGTATTATCTTTATGACTTGAGCAACAAGAAAAAAAAGGATAATCAAAAATAAGGAGGAGGCGAAAACTTTAAGAACAAAAAATTCAACCAAGCTAGGAAATTTTCAACGTGAAATAGGTAAACTCTCAACTACAATACGTGGCTATTTTATAATATATTGTGTGGTGTGTCTTGTATGATCCTTCCATGTTATATATGAATATTCGACATAAGAAATAGGTGTTTAAGCTAAAGTTTGGATTTGAGGAATTTGTATGCGAGGTTGGGAACCTCAAGGTGTTAAGAAAGGTTTCGATCCATGAATATAATTGAGGGTTTTAAAACACTTTCGGCACTTACATTTCTAGATACTTGAAACAAATTAAAGGTGTTAAATTCTTGCAAAGGCAGGAAGTTTTCGTTTGGCACTTAACACTTTGGACTATTTAGAAGTTTTAGCATAGTAATTAAGACCATGGAGTTTTCGATGAAACAAGGGTTTTAGCTTTATGATATTGAACTCTTTAGGAATTCCTTCGGCATTGTAAGTTTTATTAGATTTAGAGTTTCGGTATGTTAGAATTATGTGTGAGTACTACCAAATGAGTTTTGAATATTTAAATATTTGTGAACCTTGGAACCTTGGGATTTGAATTAAGAAGTATTAGAACATAAGAGAAACTTTCGTGACTTAGTAAATGGTTGCATGCAATATAGAGTTGGATTGGTTGAAATTTTCGTAACCTAGGTTTTGCTACCCAAAGTTTTCGTGGAACAATATAGATAAGTGAGCTAAGTTTTCGAGGTTAGGTGCATATAGTGTTTTCGGCATTTCAAACATTACAAGTTTTCGGTATGCTATATCTATATTTTAGACAATAACAATTGCAATGTTTTCGGTACTGTTAATGACTAGTTTTTGTGACCCCCTAATAATTAATTCTTTATTAAATGTGTTATACAATGTTTTCGACATTACAACCATTTTTACAATTTTTGGAAGTTTTCGGTATTTCTTTAAATATTTTCCGCATGAAGTTTTCGACGCTAATCTCTCGACACAGGCATAAAAGTAAAGTTTTCGCATCACACCAAATTTTCGGCAACTTAGGGTTTTCATTATTTTAGGGTTTTCAAGATTTCTAGGGGTTTTCAGCATTTTAGGGTTTGAGGGTTCGGTGTTTATTTTACTTAACATATATACTTATATGATAATACTTTACGTTCAGAGGGTCCAAAATAAAATACTAGGAGTTTACGAGAGTACTAGACTGACTTCATCTGGAGGACATGTAGGTGAATTTTTATCTACAACGCGTAAACACCAATGTGATATTTATGTGACTTTATATGCTTCTAATTATGTGATTTATGTGTTTACGTGCGTTTTCATGTAGCATCATGTTACTATGTACTATCACGTTAAATACCTGCATGTACATTACACGTCATTTCACGGAGTGTACCGTGGTGGAACGATGGTACTGTATTGTACCTATTGAGCGTGTAGCCGATATTGGCTGTCGACCCGTAGAGGAGTCATGCGAGTGTGGGCATCTGCTTTGCATCAGCGCCTGTGACGGTGAGCCATTGGCCCGTTGGCTAGCTAGAAAGGAACGACTTGGGACATCCCCAAGTAGGCTAGCTAGTGTAGGCCACGCTGTCGCATGCGGGAGGAGGCGACCTGGAGGGTGCGACCTGGGTACCCTTACGGGACCTGCTGTAGGCTACCAGTGTAGGCACCGCATTGGGCAGAAGAGGCGACCTGAGAGTGTGACCTGATACGGCTCAGGGAGGCTGCTCGGTGTAGGCCACTGCGTAGTGTTGTGATCGTGTTGTGGTTGTGTTCGTGATCGTGGTAGTGATCTCGCGTGATGCACAGTATGGAGCCCAGGGCCCGTTGTGAGGTGGTGAGTGTATCCCGGTTGTGATAAGTGATAGTGAGTGGCATTGCATTGGTGAGAATTGGGGGTGAGTGAACGTGAGTGAGTCACACGTGCATGTGCACTATTTCACCTACTGGGCAATAGCTCAGTGTTTACGTGTTGTAGGAAATCGATGATCGAGGCTGGCTGTCGGAGCTTCCATGGGCTTTTGAGGGCGGGGCTGTACATGGATGACGACCTGTGGGCGAGTGATAGGGTGATTTGGGCCTAAGGCCCATTTGTATTAACATTTTGTGGAAACAAATGTTTTTGTAAAATGGGTTCTCCGCGGCTTTCACTGCTAAACCCGGCGTGAGTTATCGCTAATCAGCGATTAGAGAGTGGGGTCGCTACAGTCACCACCAAATCAGACACCGTGCCGATCATCCTTCAAGTGCTGCGGACACTTCATAGCTCAATCTTGAGGCGCAGCACCTGCCGCAACACCCATAGAGGAGAATCCAAGTGATTCACCTCGAGGATTGGGTGGAAGTCTCGAACAGTCACAATCTCAAGTGACTACAAGCCAGCCTGAGGAGCCGGTGTCTGCTCAACGGTTGCCAAAGGCTACATATGTCGTCCTGGTCCATCAACGACGGAGGCGTACATCCAGTTCGTGATTGAAGCCCAGTTCCAGACAGCTCTCTCTGCAGCCATCAAATCCTTGGAAGACAAAATGATGGAGAGAACATCAGGATCGAAATTCCCTTTTTTGAAGAAGTTCGTGAACACATTTGGAGGTCACCGGACAAAGTCAAGAAGCCGAATGAGTTCGAGCTTAGAGGGATCTCTCATTGGGATCAGCAGAAGAGAATGACGTACCTCTGGATGCTGACCCACCTTGGACCGGACGTAAGAATGGGGATGACTAAAGGACAAGCAAAGAGTCATTATAAGAGTCTCTCCTCGATCTGTCAGTTACTCAACGTCTTCTGTGCTAAAGGAGGACTTCCAATACCGTATTACGCCATCGAGCGAGTAGACAAAACTCGAGAAGAACTAAGCGAGGGCGACCTACCGT
The DNA here is from genome assembly GCA_027422505.1 of Craterostigma plantagineum. Taxonomy (NCBI): domain Eukaryota; kingdom Viridiplantae; phylum Streptophyta; class Magnoliopsida; order Lamiales; family Linderniaceae; genus Craterostigma; species Craterostigma plantagineum. The sequence continues at coordinate 10,457,465 of JAPQWV010000002.1, forward strand.
ACCTCCCTGCCGAAGAGGTGTACAACCTCTACCAGCTGTATGTTACAACCTCTACCAGCTGTATGTGGAGAAGTACAAGGGTCCTCAAGGCTTCATTGAGAAAGAAGAACTCGAGGGACTCTACCGGTTCATGATGCGCCAGGTCAGGTACCATGCCACACACGACCTTCAGATGGCTCTGGAGAGCAACATGAAGAAGGTCAACATGACCGCTCCGCTCAACGAAGGACCTGAGATCGAAGGGCTTCCCATCACGTGCACATCAGCTCAGTCTTAGGCATCACCTACCTCAATCCAATCGCTAAGAATACCAGGTTGATGCTGAAGACCGATATTCACAAATTTTGTGATGGGACGCTCCAGGTCATCAGGAAAAACATAGAGCAGAGGTTGGAAGAAATCAACAGAGAGACGATGCTGAGGATTCACCGGTTCGTGAGAGAACAACCGCTCCTGATAACTGCTCGATGAAATCCAGGAGCGACTGGAGCTGAGGAATACGCTCAGGAACTTCGAGTATGCGCTGGGCTTGCGCAGGTCGTACTATGCCCGACGAGGACAGACAACGCCGAAGAAAAATGAAGCACAAAGGGGAGAATGAAGAATATCATTTTTAATTGTGCTTTGATTTATTAGTTGTCTTCGTAGATTGGGATTTTTATTGTATTTGTCCTTAGTTTAGGACCTAGAGCCCGTTTGGTAGGGAGTAAGGGGGTTAAGATGGGATAGGATTAATAAAAAGTTGTGTTTGGTAGGCAGATTATTTTAAAGGTAGGGTTTATTTGATACCTCTTAATACCCCCTATTAACTATTAAATAATACAGCCCTACTCCCTTCATAATACAGCCCTACTCCCTTCATTTATCTATTCCCATTTTCCTTTGACAGATTTATCCCTTATTTTTAAAATTTATTTCTTGCATTACCCTTTGCATCTGTCTCGTAGAAACACTAATTTCTTATCATATCTCAACACCTACTAGAATGCGACAAGAATGACACCCAACCATCGCTATCTCGTTCCATGACACCCAACCACGAATGAGAGTCCCATCGGCGGTAAAATTCTCCAGCCCACGAGTGATTTGCCCAGCGACGATTAAAATCTCCAACCACTTGAAAGGTATGATTCCTTTTTAAACCTAATTTTTGAATTCAGGAATTGGGGATATTTCATTCTTTGACTTGACTGCTGCTTGAAGATTCGTTTCGCACATATGGGTTTGCTTGATTTCAAATGGGCACATGCTATTTTCTATTCTTTATATATTCTACGAGAAGATGAAGTATGTTGTTATATTTTTCAATTTCTTTTCTCTGCAGTGACAAAGGGTTAGGTTTCTTGATTTCAAAATGGGCTCCAAAGATGATGATATTGCTGCTTTAATGGTTCTTGGACTAGCCAACCATTTGTGTATGTTGCAGTTTGCTATATATATTTTTCGGAAGAGAAATAATAAAAAAAAACCGAAAGAATCAGTGTGCTTATTCTATGTATGAAAAGATGCCAAAGCAGGTTGATTACTTGAAAATTTTAATATCAAATTATTGTAGTACTTCACATGAAAATTTGAGGATTAGTAGAGATCCATTTGGACGACTATGCATCATTCTTGCGAACTACGCGGGATTGAGACCTTCCAAATATTTGCAAATTTCTGAGATGGTGGCAATATTTCTTGGTGTATTAGCGCATCATAAGAAGACACGAGAACAAAAGTTTCACTTTAGTAGATCTACTTGGACAATAAGCAAGCATTTTAGTTCTGTATTAGATGCGGTTCTTAGACTTCACGAGAAACTTTTGGCCAAACCTCAGGCCGTTAGTACTGAAACTCCTTCATCCAATTTCAAATATTTCCAGGTATTGGTTCCACTTTATAAATTAATAGAAATTATTTGTTGATTTCATGGTAATCACTAATATTTTTTATTTATTTCTTTTGTAAGAATTGCTTGGGAGCCTTAGATGGATCATACATCGATGTTACAGTCAACTCAAGGGATATTCCACGATATAGAAATTGCAAGGGAAAAATTACAACCAATGTTCTCGGAGTGTGTAATAAAGATATGAAATTTATATATGTATTGGCAGGTTGGGAGGGTTCAGTCGCTGATGGCCATGTACTTCGAGATGCACTTTCACGAATAAATGAGTTTCGTGTTCGTAAAGGTAATGCAATTTTTCATGTAGTATCATGATGTATGTTTTAGATATTAAAATGCATTTTTATAAAATTGCAGGTTGCTACTATTTAGCTGATAATGGATACACCAATAGCGAAAGATTTTTAACTCCTTATAGAGGCATTTGCTATCATTTGAAGGTTTGGGGTTTGGGGAACAGGAACTCAAACTCCTCAAAATGAAAAAGAGTATTTTAATATGAGGCATGCAAAAGCAAGAAATGTTATTGAGAGAACTTGGGGTTTGATGAAAAAAGATGGGGCACACTACGAAGCCCTTCTTTTTATCCGATAGCAAAGCAGAATAAAATTGTCATAGCGTGTGCATTACTTCACAATTTCATACGTACAGAGATGGATGTTGATCCATTGGAGTTGGAGGTTCCTGAAGAATATCAAGAAGATGAAGTAAATGGGGATGAAAGTCCAGCTCAACTCATTAGTTCAATTGAAACTTCTACTGCATGGTCGAGTTGGCGAGATAATTTGGCAATGACCATGTATCTCGAGTGGCTGAATGGTTGAAGGAGATAGCTTGCTGTTATAGTAATGTTTTATGAGGAACTGTCTTATTTGTATTGTTTTCTTATATGAATGCTTAATGGCTGATGAGACATTTGTGCTGTCTTTTTTTTATTGCGGCAGATCTCGTAAATTGCACATAATGGTTGCATAGCTGTATTATTTCTATAATCCTTGCAGATTGCCTATTGGCTTTGGCAGTTTAACATATGTTTTACTGAGTAGTAGTAAAATAGTCATAAACATAGAATCATTCATAATAAGCCAAAGTTGAATTGTTGATAATGGAACATGACAATATCTAAACTGACATAAAAACATGAAAAATACCTCAATAATAAACACATGACAGCATCCATGCGACAAGTCTTAAACCAAATAAGGATTAGAAAAAACCAAAAGCTCAATAACCGCTTGTCATGCTCTTCACCAAATGCAAGCGTTCAGCTTCATTCATCGCCAGAAAAATCTGTAGTTTTCCTGAATTGTTTATAATGGCGTCTGAAACCTCAAACAGATGCATGGGCGATAAGTTCAAAGGCATACTCTTAATTATCGCAGCACAGCCTTGCTTTGATTTCCTGCCTCTGCTCCAATTTTCGACACTCCTTCCATTAATATTTTAGTCGTCTCTCGTGATATTTCTCTCAGTTCATTAATGAAATCCTGATCTTCAGTCACTTGTCGTTTCCTTTTAGCTTGCTTCTTGGACTGCTTATCAGTAGTAGCAGTAGCAGACGAATAATGACCATCAAGTGTAGGAGAATCACCAATAGGTCTATTGGTCGTGGGACAGTCAAAAGTACTTGGGATCTCTTCCGTCTGCGAAACTCGGCTTATGTCTTCCTCTAGTCCTTTTTCATCGGTGATGCCAATTGCATTTTTCCCGTGGCTCGATCTCTTCCAAAAATCTCACACCAATCTTCATACGTAGGCCATGTTTTGTATCTTATAGCTTTGTAGAGTTTTGAGGAGTGCAGCAAACAAAAGGGAATAGTAAGTAAATATCATGTCATTGAAATATGTATGTACACAATTGTACATAAATTACATCTCTTATCTCGTTCCAGAGGTCATCCTATCACTTTTGTGTCTGGATTAAAACATGTCCCTGACTTATTGAGCATGTCCTGCAACATGTAGTAATCTTTCTTCCATGTTTTTGTCTTGGACTCGATGTGAGGAAGAGCTTTGATATTTGTGTTGGGCAAGTGCTTCCGTATGATCTTCTCCAATATATGATGAAAGCCAGGTTTGAAGCCATTTTCACTCCACCCATCCGTGATGATTTCTTTGAAAGCCAAAATAAGCACCCTCTCTTTTTTCCAAAAGCCATGAACGTTTGGTGTTAATTTTATTTCGTTCCATGCTGGCAAAATTATCAAGGATGAATATACTTCAAAAACATATCCTAATATGAGCAAACAAAAAAATTAAGAAAATAAAGTCAATTGGGGGAAACATGTCTGAAACAAAAGAAATTAGTGGTGTAGAAAGATCGAATGATTGATGACAAAGAAAGAATGATTAACTCATGAACTGCAATCGAAATATTATTCAATAAGACAAAGTTAAACAAATACGAACCTTACCTTGATTGATAACAAAGAAACAACGATTAACACATGAACAATAATCGAAACATTCGCCAATTAGACAAAGTTAAACAAAAACATATCTCAAACCTAAATCCAAGCGTCAGCCTCAGTCGTCTAAGAACTATGCAAAAAGATAAAACCTTAGACCAAGAACTATTAAATATTTATATTTAATACGGGTAAAGTTGTAATTGACCTTTATTAAACCTAATACCATCTAAAAATCATCTACCAAACACACCACACATTATTAACTCATCAACCAAACAATCAAAAAATTTATACTCCCATTATATAAACTCAACTAAAACTAATACCACCTAAACCTATCCCGCCAAACAAACGGGCCCTTAGTATGTTATTTATACCAAGTATGTTTGGTATAAATAATGTACAAACACTGTGCTTAATGAGAATATTTGAAAAATTGGTCTGAAAAGGCTTGCAATTCGATTTCTAGAGAGGGAAACACAAATATCTTCTCACTCTAAGCGAAATTCTCTCTCGAGCTCTCAACAAAGGTTTTCGATAGAAATCTTAATATCTATAATTCTAATCGATTGCCTAAGAATTTGAGTCTAGGATCATAGAGTTGATTAATTAGGACCTAACAACCTGTCATATGGCGGGAACACCCACTGTCGAGGTACCACTTGTTTTTCTTGCTGGATTTTCTCCTTTGTACCTGCATGAACAGTTGTTTTCGGAGGTGCCAATGTTGGTTGGGTCCTAACAGGTTAGTAGCAAAGTAACTCCTGTTAGCACGTGATATATCATATGTCACAAACTGTGATCTCTCAAACTTAGGATGAACAGTATTAGAAAAACATGGTTATCAGGGAACTTCTTTGGCCTCCAGACATACCTAGACTTATCAGCTTATTTCAAAAAACAATTGGTAGAAGACAATGACGACCGCATGAAAAACATTTAGGCTTTCTAACAGTTGGTGCAATATGTTCACGTATCATGGAATATCATATCCCTGATTTCCCAATATTCCTAGGAATACTTAGTAACATATCAAGATTTTGTTTTCCCTCAAGAAGTCTATCAACAGTACGAGTTTTTTCTTCTATGGAATTTCTAAGAACAGAGATAACTCTACATATATCGGTATTTATCTTTTTAAGCTCTTCACAGTTACACGCGGCATTTTCTTCCTTAAAGGTTTCTAGTTCTGCCCTTAAGCATGCAATATCTAGATGCGTTTGATGCTTCTCTCTCGCTATGTCATATCGTTGCCTAACCAATCTCTTTACTTGAGAGTTGAGCGGCTTAATCTTCCTTTCTGCGTTTGTAATTATTTCAAACGTTTCTTCCTCCTCATCTACTTCATAGACTGAGGAGGTGTTATCATGATATTCATCCTTACTGGCATATAATTCATTAAGGATGCGTATTTTCTTAATAGTAGATGAAGAAGATACCTGATCATCATCATCGGCCATGTAGGCGAGATCTTCCTCCTCTTCACTTCCGGGCTCTTTCCAATTTGTGACCATGGCCTTCTGTTTCCTTTATCTTTTTGTCCCCATTCTCCAATGGGCAGTTGAGGCGAAATAGCCTGGCTTATTACATTTTAAGCACTTCTGAACATTGTTCCCAAATGAGGATATTCCCTTGCCTTTCGGTTGGAATTTGGAGTTTCCTTTGAATTTTCTTCTTACCCGAGATTTTTCAAATCTTCCTGTTAGCATGGCAATTTGTTGCAAGTATTTCTTCCTCATTTTCTTCTTCGCCATCAGAGTCATTTTCTTGTTCAGTGTTGAAGGCAATATTTGGTTGATTCCTGACTTGTGGTTTCTCTTTTTATGGAGATCTGAGTCATCTCATATGTGGTTAGAGATCCGATCAGTTCTGAGAGAGAAAGCTCGTCCAAGTCCTTTGCTTCGTAGATGGTAGTTACTTTGGGATTCCATTCTCTCGGAAGAGATCTCAGGATTTTTCGCACCTTCTCACCATCAGGTATTTTCTTGCCAATAGAGAACATTTGATTGATGATGTCCATGACTCTTACATGCGTGGCTTATAGTCTCGTCATCCTCCATCTTGAACAGCTCGTATTGGTGGGTCAGAAGTGCAATTCTTTCTTGTACGACTCGAGTAGTTCCTTCATGTGTGACTTGTGGCATCTCTCACATATATTTGGTGGATTCGCATGAGCTTACACAATTGTATTCTTCTCTTGTTAGTGCGCAAGCAATCATGTTTTTCGCCTTGGCATTCAGTGAGATTCCATGCTTGTCTGTTACATTGTATTCAGCAGTTCCTTTGGAATTCCATCTTTATTTTTGGGTTCGAATGGCCCAGTGGTGATGATATCCCATAGGTCGTAGTCGACGGCGAGAAGGAATTTCTTCATGCGGTTCTTCCATACGTCATAGTTGGTTCCATCGAAGAGTGGTGGCCTAGAGTGGGATTGTCCCTCTGCAAAAAAACATCAAAACTCGGATAAGCCATTAGATCTTTAACTCAGGCCCGTCGCTTGAGTAACCCTCTCTGATACCAAATGAAGATAAAAAGGTGCCTAAGAGGGGGGTGAATTAGGCTTTATAAAATTTGCTTCTTCCTATTGATGTAATATCCTAGAGTTTTCTACTTATGCACGTGATGTAGATATATCCTAGTTGCGTCGGTTGCGTACCAGTTCCGTCTCACAGAGAAAATGTAAAGTGCAGAAAAGTAAAGTGAGAAAGGATTTTTATAGAGGTTTACCTCCTCTCCTTGAGGTTTGCTACTCAAGAGTTTAATCAATCACTATAATGTCACATTAGTCGGTTACAAAACTGATTGATTGGCCCAATACACAACTGAAACAAGTCAAACACTAGACACACTAGGTTACCACAAGCTGAGTTTTGTTCCTCGGAATATCCTGATCCCAACAAGACACAGCTCACTACCGAAGGGTCCTCGGAACTCGTCCTTCTCTTCACGTGTGCGTAAATGTCGACCTTGCCTCCCTGGTAGAGCTCACGTCCGAAGACAGAATATATGGTGGGAGGTTTGTGATAATGATGGTGAATCACTCGTGCAGTGATGGAATCGCAAGTTAAAGCTCAAGTCGGCAGAAGGTGATCACAGGTGTACGCTCTAACAACCACATATATATCGCAAGTGTGAGAGGGCTTTAAATAATAATCTTCTGCTCAAAAACTCTCGTGTTGGTATATTCACAAGTTCTTAGTCCAACAATCTGAAGTGTTCCTCATATATATAGACCTTTTCAATCAACACTCACATTGAAACTCAATCTGAAGACCATTTACCAAATTAAGCACATACTCCATGTAATTTTCGAGTAAATAAATATGCCATGTAAATCATGCAAATCATAAATATTCACAACGGTCATAAGCTCATAATAGCAAATCATTATCCATATAAATGCTCAGATTCGTATTCAAGGCACATTCAACTAATTCGGATGATTTCATCTTATAGAATAAATCAATCGGGATTTACTTTCCATATTTAGCATACGAGATAGCATCAGATCAATTTTCCATATTCAGCACAGAAATAAGATCAAATCACATGTTGCACGAATTCGAATATTCTGGCATATCTTTCCATAGATCAGAGATCTCATCCGTTTCATCACATAGCATACTTCTCAGCATCTTATCCACATAAAGTCAATCAATCAAATCTTTCCAATTAATAGTATCCTAGTTAGCATATATCAATCACTATATCAATATAATATAAGCAAGATGCACGTTTAAGATCATCAGTATGATTTTCGACTCAGAATAGACAGCTTCCAATGGATATTACACATTCCACATTTAGACAACATATTTTCCAGATATAGGCCAGTATGATATTCACACGTTATTTCCTTAAATAACACAGTATATCCATAATCCGATATGGGCATGTGAGACATCTATAACATGCGATCACATAGTTTCACCAATAAATCACAGAATCACATGTGAATTAAATATTTGACACTTTAACCATTTTATAGCTCATAATTAATGCATGGTCGAATGTATCATGCACTTAGACATTACATTGATCATTTACCGAATTGCTTAATTTATAGACCTGATGTCATTACAATTACATCGATCATCAGAACATTCTAATGCTCATGGACCAAAAAGGTCAAATATTAATGCAGGATTCATATAAACCAGTCGTACAACCACAAAGGCGTCTGAATCCAACTATGAAAGAAGTGGTATAAAAAGGAGGTAATTAAGCATTTGGACCCATGTATTATATATCCTATTTTCTAATCGTGCATGGGTTAGTCCAACACAAGTTGTACCTAAAAAAGGTGGTATGACTGTAATTAAGAATGCTTCCCATGAATTGATTTCAACTAGGACTGTTAAGGGATGGCGTTTTGCACAGACTATGAAGTTGAAATATGCCACCGGTAAAGATCATTTCCCTCTCCCTTTTATCGATCAAATGTTAGAAAGGCTAGCTGGACATGAATTTTATTGCTTCCTAGATGGTTATTCAGGTTATAATCAGATTTCAGTAGCGCCCGAGGATCAAGAAAAAAACTACTTCAACTTGTCCTTACGGTACTTTTGCTTATAGACGTATGCCATTTGGATTATGTAATGTCCCAGCTACTTTTAAGAGATGCGTGCTAGCTATTTTTCATGATGTTGTAGAGAAGTTCATGGAAATTTACATGGACGATTTTTCTCTATTTGGTTCTTCTTTTGCCGTATGCCTCGATAACTTTGTGCTTAAACGATGTGAAGAGACTAACCTTGTATTGAATTGGGAAAAGTGTCATTTTATGGTACAAGAAGGAATAGTTCTCGGACATAAGGTATTGCACAAGGGAATCGAGGTAGATCGGACCAAGATAGATGCAATCGAGCAGTTACCACCACCCACTTCGGTAAAGGTAGTTTGGAGTTTCTTGGGACATGCAGGATTCTATCGACGTTTCATTAAGGGCTTCTCAAAAATAGCTAAGCCTTAATCCGCCGCCCCTCTTAGCTTCCTCATAACCTTTGTTGTCCGTCTTCCACGTACTCATTTCTCATAAATTCATATTATACTGCAATTTTCTCGCACATAGATGAGATGATAAATTTCTGATAAATAAGTGCGTAGAAGATGGACAACAGATGTAATGAGGAAACTAAGAGGGGCGGCGGAGGTGATGGAATCGCCGGAGTGGGAGAAAATGAGCTGTAATTGCAAAATCAACTATGGTGCCCACGATAGTTGCTCACGGTAGGTGGACACCATAGCAAACATCTCTCTCTCTCTCTCTAAATATATAAATATATATATATAGTTATAATATCAACAATGACATCCGAAAGAACATCTCTCCCTAAGGCCATCTCCAACGATCCCTCTATGTATAGAGTTGCAACATTACAAAAAATCCTTCACATATAGAGTTTGAACAGTATCACTTCACAGTTCACTCCAACAATCTCCTCTATATTTTACTCTATACAAAATATTCTCGGTATATTCCATTGTTTATACATTTTATTAAAATATTTGGTCATATTGATTAAATTCAATCGAAAAACTATTTATCTTAACTAAGTTGATATTAATTTATTTTGTAGTTAAATAAAACTTTCTATTGTGCTTTAATTAGCATTGCTTTTTCTAAACAAGATAACTATGATAATATTGTTTGAATTAAATATTTTGATTTTAAGTTATTCTTTTGAACAATAAAGAGTTGTTAAAAACTAATAAAATATTAAAAATAATAATATTAAATAATTAGTTGATCATCTGGTTAAACGAAATTACTGGAAAATAATTCAATAACTAAATTTGAATGAATTTGTATTAGAAATCGAGGGGTCCTTCCTAAAACCAATTGGTAATAGGAGGAGAAGCCTCTTATATATATACTAGCCTCAAGAGCTTGAATTATCCAATGTGGGACGAAACTCACTTAGAATCTCAACACGCCCCCTCACGTCTGGCATGACTGACCTAACACGTGGACATATCACTACAAAAATCTGTCTGACTAGCGACAAGAAAAACTGTAGATGCGACGGAAAAAATCGGTCGATAAATCGTTGTCACAAAAATTGGAACAGTCGCAAAATCCTTCACTAACTTAGCGACTGAAACTTTCGACGGATAATCCGTCGCCAAGTGAAAATACAAAACAAAAAAAAATAATTTATGCGACGATTGTCCGTAGCAAAACATAACCTGAAAAATAATAAAAAAAAAGCAGCCGCCGGATCCCGTTGCAGGAACCCGGCGGCCACATCAACCCAAGCACCACTGGAACTTCAACCCAGCACTGCGACGCCCAGCAGCTCGTCGCGCCCACTGGAACTTCATATCTGTCGGTCGCCGTCGACGTCCGGAACTGCGTAGCCCAACAGCCAGTCGCTGCCCACTGGAACTTTGTATCCATCAGTAGCCGTCGACGCTCGGCACTGCGAAGCCCAGCAGCCCATCGCCGCCCACTAGAACTCCATATCCATCGGTCGTCGTCGCTTCCCAACACCACGATGCCAGATCTAACCGTTGCCGACGCCGCCCAACACTGGGAACGCCCAGATCTAGCAGTTGCCGACGCCTCCAGACACTAGAATGCCCAGATCCAGCCGTCGCCGTCGCCCAACACCGCCGCGCCCAACACCGTGAGGCCCAGATCTGCGCGTCACCTTTGCCGTCGTCGACCAACATCACCAAGCCAAGACCCGGTTGTCACCGTGTAATACCCGTAAATTTTAATACGGACTTTTTAATGCGATTAGCGTCGTAAATGTTCGAATTAATGGAATTAGTATTCGAATGGGGCAAATAGCATTTAAAACCCAACTCGAATAAATATCAGTAAGGCCCAAAAATAATTAATTCACCAAAGAAGTAAGGGTCAGATGATATGGATCGATTATTAGGTGCAAGGAAATAAAGTTGGTTACTTAAATGCAAAGAAGAAGCCACATTGATGTTTATCACTTGGTGGCTTAAGGTAATCATACAAGTAAGAGAAAGGAAAAAAAAAAGAACAAAGGAGAAAACGTGAAAAGAGGAAGCGAAGCAGACGATCAAACACAAGAAATTCTCAGCAAGGTAAGATATGGGTTTTCTTTCGAATGATTATCCTCTCCGGAATCACGTCTGTTTGTATTTTTCAGAAATTTTTCAATCCTCCCATCAGGTCGAGGGAACACAAGTAGACCCAGCACGCAGGATGTCAGCAGGTCTCGTAATTGCTGCTCACCTTCTGTTTTTAATAAATTCGACCTAGTTATAGTGATTTGATTTTTATAAACTTGATCTCTTTGGAAAGCTAACTTTCAGAGCTTTCCATAGCCACTTGAATCAGGTCAATCCGATGCTCTACGATTTTATATGTATTTTTAAAGATGGTATCGCGAACTGAAATCTGAGATTTGCTGATTCTGGAAAAACAGTTCGTGCAGTTTCTGTTCTAAACGATTTTGACTTAGTTGAAGTTCTCGGATCCTTATCAAACTCAATTCTGTAGATAGCAAACTTTCCCAGCTATTCACAGCCTTTGGAATCGGTTCAATGGATCATTCTTCGATTTTCTATGAATTTTTAAAGTGGACAGCGCAGAACTGGATTCATTCCGAAGTTGCTGTTTTTGATCCGTACGCAGTTTCAGTTTTCAGAACATTTGACCTAGCTATTATGATTTCCTTCGAAACGTGTTTCGAATGAAGCTAAGTTCCTAAGTTTTTCACAGCACTTGGAATCAAGCCAATCCGACGTTTCTACGATTTGTTATGAATTTTTGAAGTTGATAGTGCGAAACTGGATTTTCTGATAATTTCTGTTTTCAGATTTTTGGGCAGCTTCTATCATCTGCTATATTTACGCAGATATACAGCTCCAAATTTAGTAAAACTGATCCCGTTAGAAAGCTAACTTCCGTAGCTTTTCATAGCCGTAGGAATCAGCTAGTTCCGATACTCGTACGATCACTTACGAATTTTTTAAGTTTCTGCTGTAAACCAGTAATTTTTCTGGAATCTGCCAGCTTATTTCGAAATCTCTCCTAGCTTGTATTTGAATTACTTCGGACCATAACGCTGAGATATTATGGTGTCTTAAAGCAGTTGTCAGGAGTTCGTAGGATCGTGGCGGAAGAAAATTCGTCGAGAGAATGACAACAACTTTGGAGGATAGGTAGGTGGATCCTTCACCTACAACACATAAAATATTGTTGAGGATATTCGAAACTTGGGTGATAAACCATTCAAGTTCGAAAATTATATTGTAGTGATTTTGATCATTACGTGATGATTTATGATGTGTTTAAACCCAAAATATGGGTTTCTATGTGGATGTACATGCTTACATGATTAGGAAAATTTTGTTAGTCGAACGTTCAAGATATTGGGTTTAGATCTTCAACTGAAAATGATGTCACAAGTAGAAATAGGAATTTTGGGTGAAGTTCAAACCTTAGTTCGCGGGTTGGGTAGTTCACGAAATTGGGGAAATAGATTTTGGGTCGAAAAGTAGTCTCACAAACTAGGAATTTCACTTGTCCAGTAGCCTATAGTGCAAGGACGACAGCTAACTGGAAATCCCAACTACAACAAATAAATTACATGTTTGTATTCGAATTACGTGGTTATTTGTGTTGTATGATTTTACGTGACGTGAATTATGTGAAATTACGTGATTATATGGAAACCTGTGGTGGTTGTTTTACGTGAGATGTTTACTGGCGATAATGAAATTGCATGGTGAGCTATTATTTATGATAGTTCGATGGCGTGGTGAATGAGTTGATACATCACATTATTTTTATGATATATTGAATGCATGCATGTTTTGTATGGAATTATTTTGGATATGAGCATGCATTGTATTTATCGCTTGAAGGTGTAATATGTAGATTTATATGTGATGTGAATGTATTGACATGCTTTGGCATGGTAAGTACTTATCGCATTATTTATATGGCATGAGCATGTGCATACACGCACTATGTGAGGATTATCAGTATGAGAATGCACATTATATGATCGTCTAAAGGCGAATTATGTTTGTCGTTATTGGCATTTGATGTTTACTCACGAAAGAGTCATAGCTACTTTCTACAAAGGCATCATGATGGGATGTAAGCCGTCTAACGTATTATGTGAGGCAGGAGGAGCGACCTGGGTAGGGGCGACCTAGGGAAACCTAGCGTAGGCCGCCCAGTGTGGAGCAACTGTCCGAAAGGAGGAGCGACCTAGGTAAAGCTAGTGTTGGCCACCCAGCGTGTAGCAACTGTCATTGTCATTAGCGGGAAGAAGCGACCTGGACGAGACACATGGTGAAACCAGAGTGCTAGGGAAGGCGACCGCTAGATAGAGGGGCGACCATGGTGACCTAGGGAATAACCCTAAGTTTAGCCTAGCCGGTGTGGGCCACTATCTTACTTTTATCCGTATAGGATTGAGCTAATGATATGATGGTGCGTAGTAAGTAGCTAAGGGCACTAAGAGAAATGAGAAAGATATGAAAATACGAGTGTTAGCAAGCATTGGCGCAGATGCCTATGCGAGTTTGGCACTTGCAGGTCATGCATATTTCCACTTACTGAGCTTTATAGCTCATCTCACGTTTTATGTGTTGTAGGTACGATCGAGTCGAACGTTGGGATACGTCACGACTAGGGCAAGCTGATGGCGGTGACTCCACGTACTTTTGAGGGCTGGGCGTACATGCATGCGACCTACAGGGTGTTATTAGAGTGTTCTAGAGATTCTGACATTTTGGGCTACGTCTTGTAAACTATAATGTTTGTAGAACGTGCTTGTGTATGTATAATATTACTTATTTTAATAGAAAGTTTTTGTAAATCGGGTCTTCCGCAGCTCACGTTGCGAAAAATCCGCCAAATTAGTTATAGGAAAAGTGGGGTGTGACACACTGCCGTTGCCAAACACCGGCTCCCAGATCTGGAGAAGAGAGAAAAAGTATGAAGGAGAGAAGAAAAATGGAGAGAGAAAAGAGAGACGGAGAGAGAAAAGAGAGACGGTGGAGAATAAGATCCGGAAATTGTTTTAAAATTTTAGAACCCCACTCTTCATTTGCGACGGTAATAACGTCGCACAATCTGTCGCAAGTAGTTGCGACGGAATACCCGTCGCAAAGTTGCGACGGTACTTCCCGGCTGCCTATACGTCGCAAAGTTGCAATCGATAATCCGTCGCCAACGTTTGCGACGGTTTTGCGTCGGATATTCCGTCGCAAAATTTCGCGACGGATAATCCGTGGCAGATTTCCGTCACTAATCACTGGGACGGCTTTTTTGTAGCGGCTCCCATCACTACTCAATCTCTTTTTTGTAGTGTATGAATCGGGTGACGGTGAGCGGAAGCTCGCTCTGATACCATATTAGAAATCGAGGGGTCCTTCCTAAAACCAATGGTAATAGGAGGAGAGAGCCTCTTGTATATATACTAGAAAGAGCTTGAATTATTCGATGTGGGACGAAACACTTAGAATCTCAACAATTTGTTTAAGTTTATGGGCATAATTGGTATTTTAATTAACTTCATGGGTGTACTCGAAAATTTAATTATGATTATGGGTATAATTATATATTAAATGGCTTTTCCCCAATTGGTCATCCTCCATCTTCCTCTTCAAGCTCCAGGCAGAAATACAAAAGGTCAATCGGCAAGTTCAATCTCTCCAGCTCAGAAATCGAAATATGTACATATATACTCCAAATAATCAGAAATCTAATAGAAACATTAAAATCCAAAAAAAGGTCTTCAGCGTGTGAGCGGGCCATTTAGCTTCCACCAGAATTGCCGTGGCGTTTGCAGTCCCGTTTCGCCTTCGGAGATGCTCTAAAGTCGCAAATACTTCATAAAAAGAAGGCATAATCATTATTGCACGTAATAAAATTATCAAGAGGTTCATTTCAGGCACGTGATCAATTAGCTATGACCCTACAACGTCAGCTTCATCGATATCAATTCTTGATGATATACGTCGCATCCTTATTAGCCACTTTTACACTATTTCTACGCTTATTTGGTTTCAATAATATGAGGCCAAAGCACGCCCGACTTCACCGCCCACAGCCGCGCATACTATGATCAGTCTGAACTTTCTGATATATATAACCGAATTTGAACCTCAGTATCGCAAAATAAGCTCACTAATACCCGTAACTGTGCCACTCTAAAATCGGCACAAATATCAAAACTAAAAAAGGCCAAGTGAATTCGAATACATGACCTCTATGCATGCATGCCATATAACTTGCCACTTGGACCTACTGACATTCGGTAAGTGCACTACTAATGATTGCGACGCAATATTCTAATATATTTTTTGTGCTGTGCAGTAACCAACTCAAACTCGCATCTATATATATGTATATATATATATATATATATATATATACATGTCGTTCCCAAATAAACAACACACTTCTACACCTTTCATTTTTCAGACAACAACGCAACTAACATTCTCCATTTCAGACAGCCAAAAAACAAGTTTAATAGCTAATGGATGGACATGGCGCCGTCGAAGGTGTTAAGGAAACAAGCAGCAATAATAATAAGGTTTACAGAGGGGTGAGGAAGAGAAAGTGGGGAAAGTACGTCTCGGAAATACGCCTCCCAAACAGTAGGGAAAGAATATGGCTCGGCTCCTTCGCCTCAGCCGAGAAGGCCGCTCGAGCATTCGACGCAGCCTTGTTCTGCCTCCGTGGGCCCCGTGCCAATTTCAACTTCCCCAACGATCCTCCCCATATTCCCGAGGCCGACGGCCTTTGCCCCGAAGATATTCAACTCGTCGCGCAGCGCTATGCTAATAGTTCTATCAACAGTACGTCTCCATAAAATATTCTTTCAACTTTTATTACATGTTAACTGAACACATACTATATTCTGAATGATCATTCGACCTAAAAGCTTAAGTTGAAGGGAGTGAGCGACTTTTTAATTTTATATGACTTATTAACGACAACTGATTAAAGGAAGCTAGGTCGCGCTCTATCCATGGGTTTTAATTTCAATTCTTCAGTTAAAATTTTACATACTCAATATCATATTTGTCCGTGACTTGTGTGCATAATAATATGGTTATTGTAGATAGCTCAAGCACCGTTGATCAGCAGCTAGAGCAACAAGATTCGTCGAGATCTATGGATTTTGAAGCATCGCTTACGTTGGTTTCACATGAAGATGGGCACGTCGATTTGATTGATTGGTCATTTCTCGATACATTAGCATATAATAATGATGGGCTGATCGATCCATTCGAGAACGAAGGATTTCACGAGCCTGGTGACGTATATACCGCACATTCACCACGTTTTGATTCGAAGAGCAGCCAAGAGAATGAAGATGGCCATGGTGGACTTCAACAGGAAAATTCAGGGTTTTTCCTTTGGAACTTTTAATCTTATAGTGTTCGTGAGCAGAAATTTTATATAAACAGATCAATTAAACGCACTAAACACAAATTATTAGCTAAATAATGGGATAACTTTTTGCCTCGGTCTTCTAAAGTGAAGCGTGGTATACTTGATTTACTACATCAATATGGAGTGTACGAGAGTACGTAGTATACAATGCAATATGCTATGAATTGAATTTTATGATCATTCTCCTTAGTTTTGCCAGTTTGTCGTTGATGATGAGCTTGTAATAAAGCATATAAACAACTCCATGCATACAACTAAATCTGCGAATAGGGTTTCACCAGGGGTGGATCTATTTGGTGGCCTCCTGCCCCGCGAAAATTTCCGAAAATTTTAGTACTATGTATATAGCATAGATCGTTAGTGGAGTTATATATCGTTTTGATAGTATTTTTTCGTAAAAGGCGTATAGTACAATGGTTTGGAATGCTCTAACATCCCCAAAGGTTGTTGTTTCGATTATAAATGTCTCATTTTTCTACTTTTTTACCTTTTCTTTCTATTCGTTACATTCAGCAATTTTAATTCCTTTTTAACTTCTTCTATTCGTTTTCAGTCATTTTAATTCTTTTAACTAGTATTATTCTTCTTAACTTATCTATTCTTTCTAAGTCTATAACAGAATTCTTTTAAACAATACTTAATGACTTAACTACTGTAAGTATATTAAAAAACAATTTTAGGTCTTTTACCTATACGTCATAAATTAAGTATGACTTTTGATAGCAATATAGGGTAAGTCTATTGGCACTCTCCTCTTTTCTATTTGCACCCCTTAATTAATGTGTAATTATCAACATGCCAAAGTAATTATTTTAGAAACATTGCATGCTTACCAACTTTAAACTATTAAATAATCACCATTAAAGTAAACATTACCCCTAAATATCGATCTAATTGAAAACTAACCGCAAGTAATGCCTTAACGATTCAATAATCCCAGCCTCTCCAATTCCCCGTCAAGTGATACAATTGCTTATACAATTTATGTGTAATCACCACGTTCAAAAGTTACATATATAAACTGGATAACTAAAAAGCATAAGTTGTGAAGATAATCATTATTTACTTAAGCTTCAACAAGAAAATTACCCTTAAGAATGTTATATTGTATTGATTAAATAAAAGATAATATTTAGTTGATTGGTATTGTTAATGATTTGTTTAATTTTGCATAAATAATAAGCAATATTTATTCTATATTTTTATTTAAATAAATGAAATATTAGTATTGATAAATTTTTTTCAAAATTTTAATATCTTTAAAGTTAATTAAAAGGTTGAGGCTATTATATAAGATAAAATAATAAGTAAATTAAATATTGTATTGTTATATCATTGGATAAAATAAGTTAATTAATATTGTTATAAATTGTTTAATTAATGATGTTGAATTATAAAAAATAATAATAATTATTGTTAAATTCATGTGATTAGGTAACAAATTTCAAGTGTTTGAGGGTGTGAAATGGGGGTGTAAATAATGGAAGAGGTGTGAATAGTAGGACCCGCAATATATGACTTAGTTTAGTAAGTATTTTTAATATGTAATTTAATTAACTTTGACTTTTCTAATAGTTCTCATTATATATCTAGAATTTCATCTTCTATTTTCTCTATATAAACTCGAATCATATCACACTTAGAAAATATTTTGAGCCGTTGCCGTTGTTCGAGTTCCACATTTGTTTTTTTATTGATTGTGTTAATTGACTGAATTTACAATTTTTACGATGTATATTGTATACGTTTTAATAAAAATTATATTTCAAGGATAAATTTTCCACTCGAAAAACCTCAAATGAATATATATTTTCTATGTTAATCTCTTTACGAACACCAATTTTATATTACGGCTCCTGAAAAT
The DNA here is from genome assembly GCA_027422505.1 of Craterostigma plantagineum. NCBI lineage: Eukaryota > Viridiplantae > Streptophyta > Magnoliopsida > Lamiales > Linderniaceae > Craterostigma > Craterostigma plantagineum. The sequence goes on from JAPQWV010000002.1 coordinate 10,476,039, forward strand.
TTATGGATTCGCCCCTGATTTTGACCATTATTATACGTCTTTCGATATATGTATATATATTTCGATATATAATATATATCTATATTTCGATATTTATATATATATATATATATATATATATTTGTTATGATGTCCTCCTACTGTGAGCAACCATCGTGAATACCGATAGCAAATCTCCCATTTTTCTAATTAATTCGGTAAGATATATGTTTATTGGTTACTATTGACTGGCTAAGGATGGTTGAACTAAATAAAAGAACCATATCTCTTTCTTTCACTTTCATGGTATTTGGCCGGAAAATACCATGAGAGCACTTTCCAACAAATGAATTCCTTTCTACCAAACAAAGAACAGGTCAGCTAATTCAAACCAGTACTTCTCATGCAGCCGAAACATGAACAGTTTGATGTAATATAGTTTTCAGGTAAATGTCACCGACCAAATTTGGAATCATAGATACTAAAACACCGAAATAGATTCAAATAAAATAATAATTCGTAAATCATACACGTATTATATATATGTTCCCATTGGGGCCTATACGATAACTAGCTGGTTATCAGTAATCATTCCCGAAAGTAGTATAGTAAGGTCATCTCCAACAATAACTCTATATATACAGTTTCTACAGTATCATTTTCCACATATAGAGTTTGAACAGTATCAACAAACTCCAATCATTTCCTCTATATTTTACTCTATACAGAATATTCCATTAGTTTAATTAAATTACAAAAAGTTGTATTCTCAGTTTTTAGAGTTTAATATTTATAAAATAAAAAATTTACCAAATTTTATAAAATATATAATATTTGATAATATAAATTTTAATATCTAAATAAATAAATTAATAAATAGAACTTTAAAAAAAATACACATAAAGTAAAGAAAAAAAAGATAAACAAAGAAGAAAACATAAAGGAAAGAGAAAAAACAATTGTAAATTCAATTGTAATTAATTTGAAACTAACTTAAAAAATACATCGTAAACTATTAATAAATAATACGATGTATCCACTATCCATTATATTAAAATAAAAATAATATGAATCCAAAATTCCAGTCAGCACATTCTCTCTCCAACGTTCCAACCTAAAGTTTTTCTGAAAAGAATCCAAAATGTAATTGAAACCTCAAAATAAACTAAATTAAAGTATCGAAGAAATTAACAAAACAAATAAAAAATATATAGCGGGTGAACAGTGCCCCGCTTCAGATTGCGGGGCACTGTTCATTTCTCCAAGTATGGCGTAGCGTTTGGGGTTGCGTTAGACCTCTTCCAACGCCATTGCTGGCTTTTCAAGCTGAGTATAGCGTCTTCGTGGAGATGCTCTAAGGTTGCTTTTAATATCAATGGTCTTTATCGTACTTTACATTTAATTTTTGGGAGCTTAAATGCGTGGCCCACGCGTTGAGTTCGTACTTTGTGATTAACAAATATGGTATTTTTGGCTTCACTAATATATTCATACCGCCTCTCAAGTATGATGGTAATGGATCAATTTGGTAATGAATTAACTTTTAACCCTAGTTTGTCGCCAAAAACCCTAATATGTGCTCTTCAATACTTCAACAGATGTTGAGGTTATTCTAATCCTTCTTATTCTCTTCCTGAATAAATTTGGAAAGATCTTGTCCAACATCGGATAATTCAAGCTCTTCGAGCCAGTATATATATCATATATATATATATATATATATATATTGTATATATAAGAGATTTTCTCCTCCTATTACTAATTGGTTTAGGAAGGACACATCGATTGCTCATATGGTATCCGAGCAAGCTTCAGCTCACCGTCACCCGATTCATATGTCCACATGTTAGGCCATCATGCTACACGTGAGGGGGCGTGTTGAGATTATAAAAAAGTGGGTGTTGTCCCACATCGGATAATTCAAGCTCTTCGAGGCAGTATATATATATATATATATATATATATTGATATGGACATAAATTAAGCAGGCAAAATTAAGAAAATAATTTAGATTAAGGTGATAATTAGAAAGACTTTATATAAACTAGAGTTTTGGGAAAATAGAGATATAAAAACATGAAATAAGGCTTTGAGGGACCTCTAACGGACTTTAGTGAGATAGCAACGGGAAATGGGGATTTTAGGGACCTTCGGCAGGCTTTAGGGACCTTAAACCATATTAGGGAAGTGTTTTGGGACCTAATATGCTAAGCAGGTCCTGTCGAAGCGTCATAAGAAAGCTACTGAAGCCTGAAAGGACGTCTGACTGCGTCTGACAAAGCTGTTCTGACAGTACTGCGCCAGCCGCCTACTTTTTCTGACAGACAGGGCCAGTCCTATCTCCAGCCGCCTGATGCCCCTGCCAGTCCCTGCTCCTGGCAGACGTCCCAGACTGCACATCACATTGTCCCAGAAGGTCCCATCTCCGGGAACCCGGGATCTAGACTAAGCTAGCCGTTGGGAGCTCCTATAAAAGGAGGACTTCATCATTTTCACAAAGGCATAACACTCTCACCACGAAAAACACTTAGAATATTTACAGTTCTTCCACCTTCATGTATTCAAGAGAGAGAAAAGAGAGTTATTGAGTGTGTATATTCAAAAGTGATAATGAAAAGTGTTGAGTGCGGTCCGTGGACGTAGGATTCAAATGAATCCTAACCACGTAATCTCTTGTTCTCTCTTTTTTACGTCCTTATTACGTCTCATTTAGCACCAGATCACAACTAGGTCCGCACCGTCCGCGGACCTATACGGACCTTAAGAACATCCATGCCTGCTACTTTCTGTCACGTTCCAACACATCCTCGAGGTCCCAACACGCCCCTAGACGTCCCGACATATCCCAACACCTCCCATTACGTCCTAACACATTCCGATATGTCCCATTACGTCCTAACACTTCCCGATATGTCCCAAATAGTTCCCCAACATCAAACACTTCTTTCTTACGTCCCTTTCAGTTTCATTATAAATAAGCACCTTATGCACGCCCTTACAACTTTAAGATAATTGATTCTCCGGCTATAGAAATTTCCTTTCCCCACACATATAAATCTCTTTGATTGGGATAGCCCCATATCATATATATATATATTAATAATATATATATATATATAGTATATATATATATATAAATAAGCATAGATCCGGAGATTCCCGAATAGGGCAACCTTTCGAACTGCTGCTGAATCCATGGGCAGGCAAGAGACAACCTGGCGAACTGAAACATCTTAGTAGCCAGAGGAAAAGAAAGCAAAAGCGATTCCCGTAGTAGCGGCGAGCGAAATGGGAGCAGCCTAAACCGTGAAAACGGGGTTGTGGGAGAGCAATACAAGCGTCGTGCTGCTAGGCGAAGCAGCGTGAATGCTGCACCCTAGATGGCGAAAGTCCAGTAGCCGAAAGCATCACTAGCTTACGCTCTGACCCGAGTAGTATATATATATATATATATATATATATATATATATATATATATATATATATAAGAGGCTTTCTTCTCCGATTACCAAAGGAAGGACCCCTATATTTCTAATTATCTTTTAACATTTTAATTACGTTTTACGATTTGTTTACTGGCCGTGAGAATATTTATCCCAAAATGTTTGTAGAAAAGCACAGAATTTCTTGGATTGAAGAGAAAAGATGAAAAAAATATACATTGTTCCATTTTCATAAGATATAGGGCGGACACTTCACAATATAGAATTTTTATTTTTTTACTACGAAATAAATCATAACAGAAATCGCAAACTATTTGGAAAAATTCTTCTTGCAGCCAAAATCATTTGATAGTCAAATAGGTAGGAATACTCAGTTGTTGCCACCGGCCACAGAGAAAAATGTAATAAACGCATGATATAGTCAAACAACAACATAACTAGTTCACACACACATTGACCTTAGGTTGGCATTAACGTCAGCGTATCTAATTTGATGATCAAGTTCAAATTTAACTACTTCGAGCCACATACATGGACCGGACCGTTCAATATTGTTGATTATAGAGAATTTGAGTTTCAACGCAGTGATGAAAAGTCAATAAATTTAGAGAATCTTTATGTTAGCTATATTTGACTTCCTTTTGTTGAATATTCTTGTTTATTTGAAGGGAGCGAGATATAAGATTTTTGAACACGTATAAAAAAGTAAGATTGTTGCAATGTGAAAGGCAAGGGAGTGGATTAGGCTTTTCTAATTTCATCTTCGACGTTTCTTCTTCAAATTCTTTAGCTATGTGCAGTGGAATAACATTGACTATTATCGTTAAGATGTGCTTGCACTAATTTAAAACTAAAAAAAACATGACATTTAACTCCAGGCAAAATAAAAATCTTGAATCACTTATTATTTATTTTTTGTTTTGAATTACTATATCATATCATTAGATCTTTAACTTCATAAGTGGAACAAATTTGATTTCCTATCATTGTTAGTACATTATCTGAACGGCGGTTGGTGCGGCTGCTCTTTCCCTCGCTATTTCTCCGGTCTCCGTCGATCTCCTCCGTCGAGCCTATCACTCAAAATTAAAAAACACGCCAGAAGGGGGCCAGGGTTGGTGTCGGCGTAGTCCCTCCGATGCTTAAGTCAGAAAATGGATAAGGGTAGGTGTTTTAGGCTCGTAAATCAGTTTTTATTTTTTTGAAAGCGTACCTCGTAATGAACTAACCGTTACTATTTATACTAACATCAACTCATCTTGCCTTCACCTAGCTTCTCACCCTAGCCCGCTTTTCTCGCGCGCTTCGTGGAAGGAACATGGTCTCCCAACAATCCCACGTTCTTAAAGCGTCTTCTTTTCCTCTGTTCTTCCCTTTGACCCCTTCTTGCCACTCAGAGCCACCTTGCTTGGGCCCCTTACCTCGCTTATGGAGTTTTGGCGCCGCCCGGCCTCATCCCATTGACTTCTGTCCTCGAGAGATCCCTTCTCGAGCAGTTAACTCTTCACGATCTCCTCGGCCACTTCATCCTGATTGGTCCCTCGTTTCCTCTTCAGCAAGTCTCGATCGGGCGTTTTAGCCCCCTTCCGGGTTCAACCGCCTCGATCAACCTGTTCTCCTGCTAGCCTCCCTCCTCCTTGCCACGAGACCTTCCTTCTCGAGCTGTCCTCCACCTACTATCGGTATCCCTTCGAGCATCTATCATTTCTTTCGCTCCCCGTTACTCGCGGGTCATTTAGTAGTTAATGCTATTTTACCGTTAGCTATAGAACCCGAGGGTAACAAACAGCCTTAGATTTATACCTCATAACGTATAGATAACCGTATATAGAGAAATCGTCGGTAAATGTTATGAAGTAGTGATAGTTCCCTCTTGCACTAACACTTAGTGGCCCAAAATATCTGTATGAATCAGGTTCAACAGACCTTTGGCTCGCTCCACTTGTCCAACAAATGGTGACTTTGTCATTTTCCCTTAAGACACGACTCACATGTAGGCAACTCTCCCCTAAGGTCGAGTTTTGCCCTAACTTGTGAATCTTTTAAAGATATATGACCGAGTCTAGTCAAAGCGTAAGTGCAGTATGATCATCTATTTTATTTTGTTGAATTGTAAGGACTAAGCTTTGCGATATAATGGTGTATAAACAATTTGTCAAACAAGCTGAATATATTGAAGTATAATTTTTGAAAATGGAACAACTTTCACTCTCAATAATAAACTTAAAACCTTCTTTAATCAAAACTGGAATATAGATAATATTTCTAATAATGTCTGGAACATAAAGACAATTATTCAAAGATAAACCAACACCGTTATTCAAAGCTAAAAAAAACAGTTCAGCTAGTGCCGTAACTCTTGCTCCATTGCCATCCTAAGGACTGTTTCCTTACTGTCCAGCTTTCTGCTTGTTGCCATCATCTGTATATCATTACAGATATGTGAGCCACAACCGGCATCTAATACCCAAGAAGCATCATTAACCGATAAGTTAACTTCAACAAAATACATACCCGAACAGGCTAACAAGGTATTCCTTGCAGTTCCTCTTCAAGTGCCCCATTTTGCCACAATGAAAACACTTGTGATCAGCTTGAGAATTAACCTTTTCTTTTCCTTTGCTATTTGCCTCATTGCCTTTCGCCTTCTTGTTGGTCTTGGCAGGGACCTTTCCCTTCCACTTTCTTTTCTTATCGCTGACTAAGAAGTGGATCCAACGAGAAGCACCGGCTTGTCCTTCTTTATAGTTGACTCAGCCGTCTTTAACATGTTCACGAACTCGGGGAGTGTTGTCTCCATGGGGAGTGCATGTTAAAGTTGAACAATCGGTATTTCTAGCAAAATGGGTTACAGGGATAAGGGAGCCCCAACGAAAACACACTGACATAGGGGAGTTAAGCTCCCCTAAAGCAACAAAGGTCCTAAAGATGTCCGTAAACAAGGAAAATAGAAAAGGGCCAGTTACACAACACTTAAATAGACATCAGGGGGCAGGGCTCTCTGAAGAGACGAAGGCGAGACCCGAAAGGTCGGAGATGTCGGCACCAGCTAGGATATCTGCATGCTTTTCTACAGCGGCACACCAAAAGTGAGGGTTCTCAGCGGCCAACCTCCCTTAAAGCACTCAGGGAAGGGTAGATCCCGGAGAGCGGATAAGGCTTCAACTCCTGCAGATCCAGTGCTATGACCTCCCATAAAATAGTGTTGCATAAGAGGAACAAAGTCCTTCAAAGAAAGGATCCTTCAAATATGCCTGGCGCCAATCTTCTGCCAGATCCTCCAAGAATTTCTTCCCGGCCGCCGTAGAAAAAAGGTGCTGCTGGCAAACTTTGGCACCTTCAGCCTTCATATCCGCTAACTCGGCCGACGTATGAGCGAAGTCACAACCCATGCCGTTTTCTCTTTAGCAAAGGAGCTCTGGAGATCCTCTTCACGCTGCTTCAGGAGCGCCGCATGCTCCTCCCTCTCTCTCTCCAAGGAATTCTGCAATTCCTTCCCATGCTGTTCTATCAACTCGGCCTTTTCTTTCTCCATCTTTTCATTCTCAGCTTCAAACTTAGCGACAACCTCCCCAACTGCTTCCTTTTGGGCGGCCAGACTTGCCTGAACTTGCTTCAATCGTCCCCGGAGGGTAGGGTTGCAAGCGAATCAAATCGAATAGTGTGATATTCTATTTGTATTCGAATATTTGTATTCGTATTCAATTATTATTCGAATCTTTATTCCGATTCGAATTCGATTCGAATGTGATATTCGAATATGTTCGAAAATATCCGAATATTAGGATTCAAATGTAATTTTTTTTTTTACAAATTCTATAATAAAGCAGATATTATAACAAAAAATTCCCAAGCATATAATTATAAATATATCGTACAAAACCGCATTCAACTCAAAACGATCGATAAACGAGACATTGACATCAAACGATTATTGTCTCCTTGCTTCCGGAAAGCATGCTTGCAAAATGACATCAACCGATTCTTCTTCCACCTATAAGAGATTAAAAGATTAATACCAAATTGATTGAAATCCATCATCTTTTCAATCCACCTAAAATACAATCAGCACATAATAAAAAATATCCAAATAAAGAATACAATAAATAACTTACATATGTCATAATCGGTTTAGCGATCCCGTGATGTTGTCGAACCCAATCTGCTCCACATATCTAGACTTCCACCATATCGGATGATAACTTAGAGCGGTAAATATCTAAAACTTGGGTACCCGCACTTAATGTAGCCTCAGACGCCACCGTGCTAACAAGAATAGCTAAATCATCACGAGCCAATTTCGACAAAACATTAAATTTCAACTCTTGCGATTTCCACCAAGCCAATGCATCAAACTCGGATCCAAAGTCCCAATCGGGGCTTCTAAAGGCCCCTTCCTCTAAGTAAATATCTAATTCTGATTTAATCGGGCCATCAACCTCAACCGTGTTCAAATACTCATCAAATACAGATAAGCCGGAAGGTATTTGCTTTCCTTTAGACATGGAACTCGTAGCAAGAGAACTAGTATCGGGCACGGAAGATGAACATTTACGAGATTTCATATTATCATCTTGGACATATTCAAAGTAAAGATCATACAATGCACCACGAACCTTCAATATATTTGCACGGGCATCAACATCGGGGTATATCTTGTTGAAAGCAAATTCAACTAACCTCATTTTAAACCGATGATCAAGTATGGCTCCAATAGCATCAAAAGGTTGCAACTCCCAAATATTTATCAAACTTCTTTTTCATCTTGCGAATCATTCCTCTAATGAACTCATCATGATGGCTCTCTTTCTGATTTAGCACACGCAACTCTCCAAATAACAGCAATAAAAATGTTAGAGGTAGGATAAATGGTACCTGATATCACATGAGTAGCTTCATAAAATACTCATAGAATGTCCACGACATCCTTGACTTTATCCCAATCTTCCGAAGTAGGACAAGAGATGTATAATGGTTCTCTTTGCGCAAAGATAGGAAATGTATCCTTAACCTTCATGGCTTCAACCAATCACCGTAAGCTCTCGATATTTTCTTCCGCTTTCTCTTTTGGAGATGACTCGCATCATCATCAGTTTCACCTTCCTTGCCTTCGCTAGTTTCATCTGCCACGTGCACATCTTGAATTTCGGGACCATCGTCATCTTCAATACTACGACCCCCATCATTTGCCTCTGCTCTCGGACTTAATACCTTTCATTACACGTTGTAGTAATTAAAAATTAGAAAACAGAGTAAGTACTTATGTGATTTATAGTCAGTTGTATACTTTATTTTCACATATAACTTAAAATATTACATCGTGAATTTCCTCGGTTTGTGCAATGTCATCTCCTTGAACTGCTTCCTCTATTGCATTTGAAGAATCCATATATTCCAAACCAATGTCTTTGAATCAATACCTTCACAATAGTTTACCCACGTATTATTGAACACAAACAAGAGAGATTTACACAATTACACATATCCTATTGTGCAATGTCATCTCCTTGAACTGCTTCCTCTATTGCATTTGAAGAATCCATATATTCCAAACCAATGTCTTTGAATCAATACCTTCACAATAGTTTACCCACATACTATTGAACACAAACAAGAGAGATTTACACAATTACACATATCCTATTCAACACAAGAACGAAACCCTTCAAATAATACACACGTCCTTCAATATAGTTACACACGTCATATGCAATACAAATCACATAAACCCTTCAATATAGCAACGAACCACAACCAAATCAACAAGTAATGATTTTTGAAGATAAATTCCAACTAATACAAAACAGATTTTTCTAGAAATACCTCACCATGGCAGAAACGAACAGTGACGTGGTCGGACCACGGTGGCTGGCGAGTGCAAGCCTACTAGTGACGTCGATGGGTCTGGGTGCGCGTTCGATGATGGTTGTTGCCGAGCGAGAGCTGCTATGGATTTAAGTTGGTGAATTTGCGAGTGCTATCTTTAATCGTGATTTGTGAGAGTGACGACTGACGTGAGATGAGTGAGGGTTTTTTAATTTTGATGGGCTTGTTGATTTTTGGGCTATAAATTTGTAATTGGGCTTTATATTTTAAATATTCTTAATGGGCTATTGAATTACAAGTACTTATATTATATTAAAATGTGTAAACATATATTAAATTATTCGAATTGAAAAATTCGGAACATTGGAATCGAATATAGTTGATTTCGTATTCGTATTCGGATACTTATCGAATAAAAAAAATATTCTTATTTGGATTCGTATTCTTAAATATTTGAATTCAAATCTTAAAATTTCGAATCGAATCACATATCAAACAAAAAAAGTTCGATTCGTTTGCAACCCTACTGGAGGGCCCGATTAGTTTCTTCCAACTCTTGAGCTGACGGGCCCATAGATGATCGCACAGCCACATAACTTATCACCCGATTAGTTTCTTCCAACTCTTGAGCTGACGGGCCCATAGATGATCGCACAGCCACATAACTTATCACCTGAATACAGGGAAAGAAGTTCCCAGAACAAGGTAGAAACCGAAGAAAGACAGAAAATCGGACCATAGGGTTTCAGAGAAAACCAGGAACGAACTAGGTCTGCTGAAGGAGTACCCCCGACATTCGCACCGCCACAAAAAACGCAATACGTAGGCGGAGGGTAGAGGGCTGAAACTAGTTTAGTGGGACCTTAAAAGCAGGGGACACCTCAGATAAAAAAGCAAGGACACGAAAACGCAAACCAGCCCTAACCTGGGCTTAAAGCAAGACGTGAAGGAGGAGGGTGGTCTGCCCGACGCCGCTACCGACACCGCAAAGCCTTCGAAGGCAAAACCACCCTCTATCAAAGTATCAAGACCCACTAGCGAACAAGACGACGCCGTAAGCGCACTAGGTGGAGGCCGAGAAGCAGAAGATGAGGCTGATTTAGGGTTAGAAAGCGCGGGGACCGACGGATCTGAACGAATGACTAGGTCTTGGGACCCAGCCGGCGAATCTCTTGCCACAGAGTCAGTGGGAGATGGAAGAGGAACGGCGGCGGGGGTGGCCAAAGAACGGGTTCCAAGGCGATTGCCTGTTCGCTTCCTCACTGGTCGTTTTGGGCGAGATTTGAACTTGGGGTGCAGGTGCGGAACTTTGTGAAGCTGGTACGACAGCGGAGGAGGTCGAACCAAGAGAGTGTGCAGAGGGAGGTGAACGATTCGCAGGATCAGTGTAATAACGGTAAATATTTAATACGAGACTTATGAGGCAATTGGCAATGTCTTGGTTATGTCGAGAGTATGTTTTGATGAAGAATTCGAAGTTTTAAATATAATAATAATAATAACAATAATAATAATAATAAAATTTATAGAAGGTTTTTAAAATTTATTATAATGAGTAAATGACAATAATCAATAACTAAAATATTATATGAAAGTGCACTTTACCTAATCTTGAGGAAATGTCGATACCTAGCATCCAAAGCTTAGCCATATCTCATAAAAATAAAGAAATAGAAACAAAACAATAAAAGAGACAAATTCTTAATACAAACTAACAAATAACGCATGAGAGTGAGTAATACCTAACCCACGAGAAAATCTCCTCATCTATTTGTCATCATGAGACCAAGTTTCAACTATAATTATGCTTCACTAAGAATGAACGAAGGTAGACCATGTTCTAGTAAGAAAGAAAGGAAGAACAATAATTTCAATCGAGCGAGGAAAACCTAAACAAGCAAACTTCGGATGTTAGGTAGGTGAAAATTTCAACTACGACACGTAAATAATTATTTGATCTTCGGGTTGTAGGTGAAAAATCACCTATAATTCGTCAGTGTTTTAAATATGTATTCAGCATGTGTTTATGTGTTCGTGTAGGTATCATGCTTATATATATGTGTGTATATATAAATATATAATATATCTTTCATGGAGTATGGATACTTCTCGTGAGCTATATGCTTAAGTGTAGAAACTATGTCTTTATATCTATATTTTGTGTGAGTTTAAGTGAGACTTAGAAGTTGTACTCGTGGTATTGATGTTCGTGTATATATATATATATTTATATATATATATATATATATATTATATCTATATACATATATAAATAATAGGAATCATTTTTGAATTTTGGTCAACCTCTCGAAACTTGTTCTTAGAAGAGAATTATTGAATCTTTAAGATTTTTTTACAACAATTTAATTTTGAGTAAAATAAGATTTTGGATGTTGGTGTTAATAAGTATTTTCGATCATCATAGAAATTACCGAACAGTAATTTTGAATGTTTTAATCAAATTTTTGGTTCGATTATTTTTCGGACGCTTAGACGTCTTTCTGAATATTAAATTTTCGAACTGTTAACTATACGAGGAATGATATCTAACTCCCACTGCTTTCCTTGTTGACGCAAGGATCTTCGTTCCTTATGAATCCGTAGTCTTTTACTTCATCAAAACCGAAGGTTCCAGATTTTTAGGCTCTTATTAATTTGCACACATTATCAGCATCTCCTTGCGTCGTAAAACCGTTGGACTGTTCCACATATATTCCCTCCTTGAGGTATTTGTTTGGGAACTAGGTTTTCACATCCGTCTGCTAGACCTCACACTTATAGTGTGCTACTATCGCAAGCATGGTTATAATTGATTTCATCATTGCACCCGGTGAAAGGTTTTCCTCACAGTCAATGCCTTAAGTTTGACTGAAAGCTTTTGCTATGCCCAGCTCCGTACGTCTCAACCAGTTTGTTTATGCATAGGAATCATTTTGTCTTGCATAGCCTTAAGCCATTTCAATCTATTCCGTCATTGTTCTGTCAAAGGTAGTGGGATCGTCTCCGACGTTCCCTTCCATCGCAGCAACCTCGTGCTCGACATGGACCATCTCGCATCTTTTAGGCTTGCGAGATACTCTACACCGACCTGCGCAACTCAGGTTGCGTCTCGGACTGCTCAACGGTGTCGTCCGGACATTGGAGTCGGTTAAAGCACTTCTGACGACTCTCCAAGAGTTACTTCGTGACCCGCTCCACCTTCTCGAACGAACTCTTCTTCGAGAAAGTGAGCCTGAAGGGCCACACCGATTCTCTGATCGTCGTGGAAGTTAAACAGGTATCCCATGGAATCCTCAGGATACCAGACAAAACGTCCTTTCACAGCCTTCCAGTTTATCTATCTTGAGTTTTTTCACGAATGTAGGGCAGTGCCAAATTCTAATGTGATTTAAGCTCGGTTTTTGTCCTGTCCATATCTGATACGGAATATGATCGATAGACTTGTAGGACATCTATTCAGAATATGGGCCGCTGTAAACAGGGCATGACCCCACAACGATATGGGCAGGTCTGTATAGCTCAGCATAGATCGAACCTTATCCAACAGAGTCTGATTTCTGCGTTCGGACACACCATTTAACTGCGGTGTTCCAGGCAGTGTCATCTGTGAAATGATCCCGTTCTCTTTCAAGAACTCATCAAACTCGAGGCTCATGTACTCACCGCCTCGATCTGATCGAACGCATTTAATGCTCCTTACAGTCTGATTTCCACCAAAGTCTCTTACTCTTTGAACCATTCAAAAGTATCAGTCTTGTGCTTCATGAGATACACCTTGCCGAAGCGAGAGTGATCATCAGTGAAGATAACGAAATAATAGAAGTTACCGCGAGCCGCTACCCCGAACGGTCCGCAAACATCCTTGTGGATCAAACCGAGAAGTTCTGAGGTTCTCGTGAAAGTCCCTGTGAAGGCGACTTGGTCATCTTTCCAATGATACAATATTCGAAAGTCGGATAGGGATCAGACCTGAGTCGAAGATGCCACAGCAGTCTCGAGTTCGACTCCAATTTTTGTTTGTTGGTGATTGCATTCACAGTTTTTGTTTTATCTTCGACATTTAGATAATACAATCCATTTAGTAAACTTGCAATTCCGACGGAATTGTTTCCAAAATAAATATTGCATATATTATTACTAAAACGGAACTCGTAACCGTTTCCGCTCAAAACTGGAATAGAAACAATATTCTTAAGCCCCTTGGGCAAAAGTAAACAGTCGGAAAGCAGTAAACTGTCTATATATAATGTAATAAATTATATATAATATATATATAAATGTGCTATGTTGGTCATTGTTTATGTCATTATTGTAGTTATGAGACTAAATAATCAATATTTAACTATAAATTTATGTTTTCAAATTGTTAATGTTAGGACCCCAGATATCCAACCTAGATCGAATCTACGAAGAACAATTGTAAATCTAATCAATTCGAAAGTTAAAGCATAAGATTTATCATTGAAGCTTGAGAGAGAAGTTAATGAAGAACAAGCAAGGTTTGGCGCTAAAATCTTCTCTCTAAAATTCCAATTCTTCTATTCGATCCGAAAATCATACTAAGCGCACTCCTAATTTTCTTAGGAGTTCACTTATATATACCACCTCGTGGTATATTTACACAAGTAGTCCTATACAATGACTAATTAAAATAGCCCAAGACTACTAATTTGCATAGCAAGATTAAGACAACTCTATTAATTGAATACAATAAAATAGTTCCAATAATCCCCCCTTTGTATTCAATTTTCAACACTGCGCTGGTTGTCTTCGTCTTGCAATGGAAAGAGTCCCCGAGTCCTTAAAATCTCCTCTTTAGAAAATCTTCAAGCTCACCAGGTCTTATAGGCGGCTATTTCTTCGAATCTTCCTTTGAAGTCCTTCTCATAAATGCCGTAAGATGTACGAAGTATTCTTGCCGGATTTAGAAAGTCCGCGTTCCATTTCTCCCGTTGAAAGCACACGAGACACGAAACTCCCCCTATTGGGTCAACCTTGTGTTGAGATCGGGGAATCCAATGTGAGGTTTGGAGAGGTGAACACGTTTGGCAACTTCAGTCCTTGATGATGCTTGAGTCACGTGTCGTTCGATCCTCGGTCCTTGCTTCTTCATCCGGAAGCAAGGGGCATGAGAAAGTCGAGGAGGGGGCTCGGGGTTTTAGCCATCTTCTCCGTTTCGCCAGACTCGTCTTCTCCGAATGGAAGTTATCTGGTTCGGCTTCGAAGAAGCGTCTCTAGTTCCAGAAGAAGGTAGGCCGTCTCTTTCTTTGATTTTTTTTTGTTGTACCGAGCTTCCTTTGAATGTGGCGTTGTGAGAGAGCCCGGTTTCAGAGTGGTAAGCACGGCGGAATTGGCAGGTGGACCGACTTATTGTGTATGCATAACCCCTTCTCCCCCTCATGGCGAATCGTGTGAACGATGTCGGCATGTTAATTTCGAGATAGGTAAGGACAATACCAAAAGGTCGGTGAGGGTACTAGGAACAAAGCTCGTAAAAGATTGCCGAAACCGTTGTTGCTTTGATGTTACAACGTGTTAGGATATTTAATTGATTGTGTCATAGTTTAAGTCTTGGGATTAATTTTGTAATTATCTTTAGCTTGGGCTTTAGACAAGATTGTAATTAATTAATATTTAGTGATTGGGCTTTAATATACCTAGGGTTAATGTGGTATATAAGGTGTTACCAACTCACTTTTGAAAGTAATCAAAGATCAAAGGCTTATCCAAAATTTTCACACACTACACACACTCAAAGGTGAGAATACTCCCTTTTCATTCCATTAAAGCCTCTTTGATTCCTTGTTTGGTGCATTCGGGACCAACAAGTGGTATCAGAGCAAACGTGGATCGATCTGCATTGATTTGAATCCAGTTTCGTTCGATTCCAAGAAAGATCAAAGGTGTTTTTGGGCAAAAAAATTATTTTCGGCATTTCGAGCTTGTTTTGGGGTTTTGATGCTTCGTTTTTGTGTTTAAAACCTTCCCCCAGATCGAGTATATGCCTAAAATGTTTTTAGAACACTTTTGGATCAGTTTTAACGAGTTTTGAGCAAGATTGAAGCAAAAACTTTTCAGAAAAGGACATCTCGGCCATTCTCTGATTTTGGTCGATTTGACCTATTTTTTGGTGTTTTTAGCTCACAAATCGGTCGATTATGTGTTTAGGGAATAATTTCTGAAGTTTAGGATCAAGTTTGAGCGATTTTGGTTGAGATTTGAGTGAAAACGGACGGTTTTCTGGGAAAGATTCGCGACAAGCAATGGAACAGTACTTCGGTATTCTTGCCCGCGAAACTTTCTGAATCGTTCAAATCCGCGAAACTTTCTGAATCGTTCAAATCCGCGAAGCTTTCTGACTCGTTCAAATCCGCGAAAGTTTCATATCCGCGAATTTAAATCCGAGAATTTTTAAACCGCGAAAATTCACTTTCACTGCATTTTTCGCAACGGCCTATGCTCAAATCCGAGAATTTTCAAAACCGCGAAAATTTTACGTTCACTGCATTTTTCGCAACGGCCTATGCTTAAAATCCGAGAAACTTTATATGCGAGAAAGTCTATTCAAGAATTTTTCTAAGCCGCGAAACTTTCCAAAAATCTGAGAAATTTTCGCAGGTCGAGAAATTTTCAGCCGAGAATTTTTAAACCGCGAAAATTTCACTTAGACCCAATTTTTCTCAACTTCGTACTCTTTAAAATCCGAGAAACTTTATACCCTTGAAAGCTGATTCCGCGAATCTTTCTGAGCCGCGAAATTTTTCTTTCAAGACCGAGAAAATTTTGAACTTTGCGAAAATTTTTACATCCGAGAAAGTTTTCAAAGCCGAGAAAATTTATCTAATTTGAGAAAGTTTTTTTTTCAATACCACACCTCTTTCAAATCCGAGAAAATTTTCTAAGACCACACGTCAACTCTCGATGCGAAATTTTTTTAACGTGCGAAATTCTCTTGTGAAGCTTTAAAACTCTCAACTGAGAATCATTCTCACATGCGAAATTTTAGAATCCGAGAAAATTTCGAACTGCGAATTTTTTTTGACGTGTTAAGCCTTTTTCTCGTGTTAAAATCTTCTTGGGTTAAACTTTTCTCAAACTTATTTAAGATTTGATCCCAACACTTCAGTCCTAACACCCTAGACCATATTTGACATAAAATTTGTTTTTGCTCCTCAAGTCTCGATTTAAATTCCTAGAACTTCTCCTAATTTCAAGATTTATTTCTCTTCCACACATTATCGACCATCACACACGCTCACTTAGTTCTAGGAAATTCTTTAAACAGTTTTATTCTCAAAACTCTACTCATTCAACTCGTATTTCTCTTATCGTTCGTTACTAACTCTCTTATCTATACAAGATCAAAACCACGGACGATTCGACTGCACCAACCATGTCTACCACGAATGACATCTCCACAGTGGGCTCCGACACCAGGCCTCCGATGCTGCGACAAGGCGACTACAGCATATGGACAAACCGGTTCCTCACGTTCATCAGGAACAAAGGCGCACCACTCTCTCAATACCTTCTGGACTCCATATTCAACGGCCCAGCACAGTTCTGGACAATCATCCCTGCACAGCCAAACGCAAACCCTCCCATGGATGAACGCCGCACTCCAAGAGGTCCCATCAATGAGGATGAACTGGCTTGCGTACAGGCCGACGAGACTGCCAAAGGATACCTCTTCCAGGCTATGGGCAACGAAGTCTATGCTCACATCGAGTGCTGCACAACTGCTAAAGAAATATGGGATGAACTCGTAGAAATCATGGCAGGCACAACTGAAAGTGCTCAAGGGAGGAAATCAGCCTGTCTCTCACAGTATGAACACTTTCAAGCCTACGAAGGAGAGGAGCTGCGTGACACGTACCTCAGATACCTGAAGGTCATCAATGAACTCAAGAAAGCCAGGATCTCGAGGGACAAATTCGATATCAACAACCGCTTTCTTGGAAGCCTCAAACCGAAGTGGGGCAATGCAATCGTGATGATGATTCAGAGTAAGGACCTCTCCAACACTTCCATCCATGCTCTTTATGACAGTCTGTCTGCCTATGCTCCATACGTGCAACCTCAGTCCACCAACACTCGAGTCGACCCACTGGCCCTCCTCTCGAACAAAACCAATGATCGATCTTCCACCACTAAGACCAAACAGAACAAAGGAAAGCTACCAGCTGTTGTATCTGACACTTCTTCAGGATCCGAAGCTGATACAGAATCAGACGAAGATGTTCGTGATATACGCAAGCAACTGGCAATGCTCACTAAGTTGGTCTCAAAGAAGATCGGGAAAAAATCCTCATCCTCTTCCAATCGCCAAAGAACCTATAGCGGCACCAAAAAGACCACTCCCACAGAGGAAGCCAAGCCAACAAAGAAAGAAGAGGACTCCACACCTCAAAAGTCTGTGAAGTGCTTTCGGTGTGGAAAGATAGGTCACTTTGCCAAAGAATGCCACGCCCCACGCGTGAAGGACTCCGGCTACTACGACCGTAAGGCTAGAATGACCCGCAAGGTGGAAAGTGGGAAAGCTCTACTCACCGAGGAGGCTGAATGGGTGAATGACACTTCAGAAGACGAGGAGCCTAAGGATGAAGATTGCTGCATGGCAAGGCTGGTCGAACATGACGAGGACGAGGAGATGGGTCACACCGGTGAAAACACAGCTAATACTCCTACCAACGCTGAGTCTGAGGTACGAATCTCACACCTCGATGATGTGTTTACTCACCGACACGCCATTAAGAAACCCACCGTAGACGCTAGGGATTATGATGAACTTAAGCTAAAATTTGAAAACAACTATGCCTTACTTAGTCTAAAAGTAGAAGAACTTGCCTGTGCAAACGAACGTCTAATGGCCTCTGAAGCTTTAGTCAAACGTCTGCAAAGCAAGAACAAACAAAGTGAGACTAAGGTTAAGGAAACTACACTAGCCATTAGTTCATGTGAAACTTCTCGCCTCCTGACGGCCTCCCAATATGAACTGCTTACGAAGGAAAGAGTTAGGCTATACCGCAAGGTGAAAGAATTTGAAGAGCAACTTCACCTTAGAAACGAAAACTCACGCATTTTATGCCTATTGAACCAACCAGTGGAAACAGAATTCTACAACGCACGGGGGGGGGGGGGGGATCGGACTGTCTAGCAATTGCAATCCAACACCGCTAACAGTTAAAAGATACAACATGTGCAACACTGCATTCTTGCAAACAAGAAATGGTGCTCCCCCGCAGCTTAAGCCATTTGTGAGATCATCCTCCGCTGCCATCTCAGAAGAAACAAGAGAACAGAACATTCATTGGGCAGAAATCGCGTATGACTACACAGAGTTGAACAATAGAGATAAGACTAAGGTATCCTCACTCTCGGAGGATGTCGAAACCTTACTCCCAAACAAAGAACATGAAGTTGCTTTTGAAGATGTGCTCTCTCGCACTTACATCCCAAAGAAACTACTACTCATAGCAGAACTAGAACGACAACTAGAAGTAGAAAGGAAGGCCTTTGCAAAAGAGCGAGATGAGCTACTTAGCAAAATCTACACACTAGAAAAATTTCCCAATACGAACTATCCCTCCACATCGAGTCAAGTACCCGATTCTCAAACATGTAAATGTAAGAGGACGGCGAAAATGACTCCTGAAGCTGACATATGTTCTAACACTAACTCTAGTATTCTTATGGATACAGGGAATGTGAGTTCGACGTCTCTGGAGGGCAGTACGTATCAGACAAAGGCGAATCCACTCTTCGATGACAAGAAGAAAAAACCATCCTATATTCGTCCTTCCTCTCTATGTACTGAATCCCAATATCCTAAGGTCGTAGACAATTATGTTGCCAAAACTTATCTTTCTTTTACCAAACTTATGTCTATGTGCTGCTGCAATGATTTTGTTCTCCCACGATTTCATGAATATGAAACACATGAACACGCAACACTCCGACCTCGCAAGCGAACCTTCTCTACGACGTCTTGGAATTCTCCCATCTCGCTAAAACCTAAGGTCAAGCGAAAACGTCTCTCGTCGTCAAACGCAAACTCACCTACTACTCGCAAGCCAAAGGCGACCAAACCGAAGCACGAAAACAACAACCACGTTACCCACGTCAATCCATGTATACGGCGCCAAACATGCAAGCACGAATTAGGAAAATATGGGTTAGAAAAACCACAATCCCGCCTAATCAAACAAACGACAAAGGGAAAGCTAAATTAGAATCAACACAATCTGATTTAGAATCCACATTTCCCATTAAGCGCATGAAAATTTTACTTGTATCACAAGAATGCCCCGTCAGTAAACGGGGACCCAACATTTGCTAATGATTGCAGGTCTGTCATGTGTGGTATCTAGACTCGGGTTGCTCCACACACATGACGGGGAACAAGGAGCTGCTGAGCAACTTCTCCGAGCGCTATCTCGGAAGGGTCCGGAAACAGTCAAATGGCACCAATTCTCGGAACTGGTGATCTCGTCCATGACAAACTGACGATCAAGGGCATCTCTTACGTTGAGGGTTTGAGCTACAATCTCTTCAGCATTGGTCGTTTCTGCGACAAAGGATACAAGGTTCTCTTCGAACCTGACATCTGCAGCATTATAGATGCCTCGGGACTGCCACTTCTTTCTGGAACGCGCACGTCTCACCTCTACGTACTCAATCTCACGACCTCTCGACCAGTATGCCTTCTCTCTCGGGCTGCACCCAAGTTGAATGATCTATGGCACCGACGTCTTTCTCATCTCAATTTCAAGACTATCAACAAACTGCGTCAAGATAAACTCGTCAACGGTCTACCCCAACTAACATATCATAAGGAACACCTCTGCTCTGCCTGTGAATTGGGGTAGATGAAGCGATCGTCTCACATATCCAAGGAAACACCGTCCTCTAAGCTAATCCTCGAGTTCTTACATATGGATCTATGTGGCCCAATGCCTACGGCCACACTCGGAGGAAGACGGTATATTCTTGTGATTGTCGACGATTTTTCACGCTACACATGGACGAAACTCATTCGTACAAAGGATGAAGTTCCTGATATAATTATCGAGTTTGTTGTTACGTCCCAAACTCTCCATCAACAGAAGGTTCGGATTATCAGAACTGACAACGGAACTGAGTTTAAGAACAAGAAGCTCAGTGATTTCTATGCCACTCAGGGCATCACTCAGCAGTTCTCAGCTGTGAAGACACCGGAACAGAATGGTGTCGTTGAGCATAAGAACAGAACACTAGTTGAAGCAGCTAGGACTCTCCTCATCCAATCCGGCCTTCCTCACTCTCTTTGGGGCGAAGCTATTCAAACAGTCTGTTACACGCAGAACCGGGCTTCCATCCACAAGAGATTCAACCGCACTCCCGAGATGTTGAACAACCGTCGTATACCAGATATATCGTATCTAAGGGTTTTCGGATGCCGATGTTTTGTTGCCAATGATCGCCAACATCTTGGGAAGCTTGATCCAAAAGCACTCGAAGGAATCTTTGTTGGTTATTCGCTAAAATCGAAGGCATACAGAGTCTATCTTAAGGAGAAACGATCTGTCATTGAGAGCACAAATGTCACCTTTGACGAAAGCAAAGGCGACCTCATGGCTTCTGCTCATATTAGTCCAGAACCAGGTCTTCTACAGTCGTTGACAAAAGGTCAACCTTCAACGGCGGGAACTTCCTCATCTGAGGGCAACTCTGGTGAACTGGATCTCGATCTACTTTTCGAGTACTTCTATCCAGTTCCCAAGACTCCCGCCGCCACCACTGAACCTACCGCTGCACCCACTCCACCTACACCACCAGTTATCGGCAATGACGTCGTCCCTCCAAACTTGGATGCACTCAATCTCAATGAAGACGACATTTTACCCAACCTTGGGAACATTGCTGATCCTGATGATGACCCTCTCCATCCACTACGGTTGAGATCTCTTCTTCGGACACCGGACCCCAATCTAATGAGCCTCCAATAGACACAAATGCGGCTAGCTCCTCACAGACCAATGTACCACTCTGGACTCGGTCTCATCCTACAGACCAGATTATTGGGGACCTCACATCCGGTGTTTCGACACGTTCGGTACGATGAATGAAAGTCTGTTTGCTTGCTATCTCAGTCAAGTCGAACCATCACGAGTAGTTGAAGCTCTCAACGATCCCGATTGGCTGATTGCAATGCAGGAGGAAATAAATCAGTTTGAACGTTTACAAGTTTGGGAACTCGTACCACGACCTCGCAATAGATCCATTATCGGCACAAAATGGATCTTCAAGAACAAAAAGGATGAAGACGGTGTTGTTATTCGCAATAAAGCAAGACTTGTGGCTAAGGGGTACAACCAACAAGAAGGTATCGACTACGATGAAACTTTCGCCCCAGTTGCCAGGATCGAAGCCATACGAATTTTTCTTGCCTTTACTGCTCAGAAGAACTTTAAAGTCTACCAAATGGACGTGAAGACTGCATTTCTGAATGGATTTCTCAAAGAAGAAGTGTACGTTGATCAACCTGAAGGGTTCTTGAGCGAAGAGTTTCCTCATCACGTATATCGACTCTACAAGGCCCTCTACGGACTAAAACAGGCTCCCCGAGCTTGGTATGACGTCCTTTCAGACTTCCTTGTTCAGTCTGGATTCAAGAAAGGATCTCTGGATACAACTCTCTTCACCAAGCGGAGTGGCCCGGACATAATGATTGTACAGATTTATGTCGATGATATCATTTTTGGATCGACTAAACTACAACTGTGTGAAGAGTTCGCAGAATTGATGAGAGAGAAATTCGAAATGAGTATGATGGGTGAGCTGAACTTCTTTCTTGGTCTTCAAGTAAAGCAACTCCCCAACGGAATCTTCATCAAGCAGTCCAAATACATCCATGACATCCTCGAGAAATATGGAATGAAGGATGCCAAGACTGCTGCTACACCTATGTCACCCTCTGGCCAACCCGACGCGGACCCATCTGGTGTTCCCGTTGACCAAACCATCTATCGAGGGATAATAGGTTCTCTTTTGTATCTTACTGCTAGTCGACCGGACATCGTTCTCTCGACAGGAATCTGCGCTCGTTTTCAGGCAACACCAAAGGAATCCCATCTCACTGCTGTCAAAAGGATCCGCCGCTATCTCAAAGGAACACCCAATCTGGGTTTGTGGTACCCCACTCTATCGGACTTCAAACTAGTTGGATTCTCTGACTCGGATTACGCAGGATGCAAGATGGACCGAAAAAGCACCTCTGGAGCTGCACACTTCTTGGGAGGTAAACTCGTAAGTTGGTCGTCTCGAAAACAAAACTGTGTCTCAACTTCATCGACGGAGGCAGAATATGTCGCCGCCGCTAGTTGCTGTTCACAACTTTTGTGGATGAGAACCCAACTACGAGATTTTAATTTTCATGTTGATAAAATTCCCATTTACTGTGACTCAAAAAGTGCTATTGCGATGACGAGTAATCCAGTACATCACTCAAGAACGAAACACATAGATATTCGTCACCACTTCATCAAAGAACATGTCGAACAAGGCACGATTGAATTGCACTACATCACAACCGAAGATCAACTGGCCGACATCTTCACAAAACCGTTGGATGTCAAACGATTCCAACACCTAGTGACTATGTTGGGCATGTTGAATATTCAGTTGTGATCAATCGACCCTACATGAACTTTGATAAAGTGTACATATTTCTTTTTCCACTTCACTTCATTATCTATGTGTCTTCTGAATTATGTCTTTTGAGGGGGAGTTTTCGATTAAGGAGGAGCATCTATTGATTTTTCATTATTTAAAACGGGAAGTTTTTCGATTAAGGGGGAGCATCTATTTTTTTTCTTCCATTATTTAAAACGGGAAGTTTCTCGATTAAGGGGGAGCTTCTGATTTTTTCTATTTATTTTATTTAAAAAAAAATTGGGTTGAAATTTTAAAGTTTGGTCAAACTGAGTCAAAATTGGACCGATTAAAATATTTTGGGTTGAATTTCTAATTTTTCTGGTAAAAAAGGGTCAAAATTGGACCAATTGAACCTCAATTGGACCCAACCTTGACCAAACCCGCGAAAATTCAGCTCAGTTGAGGTTTTGACCAAGCCCACGAAATTTCGACCCATTAACTCAAAATTTCGCATATACAGTGACTAAACCCCTAAAACCCTAAACACTTAACACTTTTTACAATCCTAAAATTCCCGAGAAAAATTCAAAATTTTCGCAACCCCCTCTTTCAAAATTTCGCAACCCCTCGCATCATTGTCGACGTCCAATCTGCATTCAAAATCCACTTATCTGCATTCTTCGACTTCAAAATCAAGCTTTTTCGGTATGAATACACCTTAAATAATCCAAATATCTGTTCGTCTTATCCTGTTTTGCCCCATTTTAATTAAATCTGTTAGGTTTGAATTAATTTTTCTCGGCTCTAAATCAAACGCATGTTAGATTATTGATGTTTAATACCCTCAAATATGCATTGCCCATCCAATTTCGAGTTGATTGAGTCCAGATTATTGCATTTTGGTTGAGATTTGCGTAGGTCTAAGGCTAAAACATAGCGTAATTTCGCACGATATCGCACTGTGTTCTTCACCGCGAAAAAATTCTCAGAAAAATTGCTTTAAAACGTTAAATTTCGCTGCTACAGTGAGCTAAGCCCCGCGAAACTTTATTTTATCCGAGAAATTTCTTGCGCTACAGTGAGTGAGGTTCCGCGAAAATTTCTCCGAGAAATTACATATGTTAAAATTTTTCTCGCTGCTACAGCATGTTAAGCCCCGCGAAACTTTATTTTCTCCGAGAAATTTCTTATGTTAAAAATTTTCGCTGCTACAGTGACTAAGAAATTGCGAAACTTTCGCCCGAGAATTTACATGTGTTAAAATTTTTTTTTTCCGCTGCTACAGTATGTTAAGTGCCGCGAAAGTTTATCTGAGAAAATCTTTTCCCTCACGACAAAACTTTCCCTGCTACAGTGAGTTTAGCCCCGCGAAATTCTAATAACACATCACTTCATATTACATATTTTCGCATCTTCACTATTTCGCAACTACAGTGAACAAAAATTTTCGCAGTCCGCAAAGCTCTTTACCTCCGCGAAACTTTCATATAACCTGTGAAAATTTCTCACGACATGTCTATGTGATATAACTTGCGAAATTTTCCATACTTGCGAAAATTTTACTCTGACTGCGAAACTTTCACTCGACATGCCTTTGTGTGATAATCTGCGAAATTTCTCATTACATGCGAAATTTGACACAATGCTAAATTTTCCTCAACATCCCTATATGTTATACTTAGCGAACTTTCTCATCTCCTTTAAAAACATTGTCGATGTTTCATT
Organism: Craterostigma plantagineum; assembly: GCA_027422505.1. Taxonomy (NCBI): domain Eukaryota; kingdom Viridiplantae; phylum Streptophyta; class Magnoliopsida; order Lamiales; family Linderniaceae; genus Craterostigma; species Craterostigma plantagineum. The sequence continues at coordinate 10,500,647 of JAPQWV010000002.1, forward strand.
TGCAATTTGAGGCCACTTCCATCATTTCACCCATGACTTATTTATGTCCACATTCTCACAATTTAATCCATACTAATCATATCACAATTACTGTCAAGCACAGATATGACGGAAAAAGATCAAAGCACAATTGAAGCACTTGAGGCGGCTGCAATCCAACGGGACATTGCTCGCATCGAACTCAACACACGTCTCTATGTCCCACCACCCGAGCAGATCTTCCCACTGAGTCAATGGGCGGCCCTGATTCCCAACAACTTCATGGTGGACCTGCAGAGCTTTCGATGCGATGCCCCCGTCATCATAGAAATCCTCAAAGGGCACCCACTTCGCCACGCCCTCACACATGGCGAGCCAGAAGCACAGGTGTACCTTCAACAATTCTGGCATACACTGCAGATAGCGGGACCACTCCATCTTGCCAAAAACCTATCCGCACAAATTGATCAAGAAACGGTGGTCCTCAATCGCAAAATAGTGCAAGAAGTGCTTCAACTCCCCGTCTACTCACCCTATGACCCACTACCAACGCACGATCAACTCATTGAAGACATTGACCGACTGGGCTATCAACCAGATACCAAGAAGAAGAAGGGCCCACTTGTCCTCAGTGAAGTCACCACCCGCAACCTACCTCAACCTTGGCGAACACTGTACCTGCTGGTGAACAAGTGCATGTCAGGAAAGCATGCCGGTCAGGACCGCGGAAACCTTCAGATCCTCACCATCCTAACCGGCATCGCCCACAACCGGAAGTACAACTACGCGGACATCATCTGGATGGATCTTGTCGCGATGATCCAACGTCGCGACCGGGAAGTCGCAAAGGGAGTCACTAACCGCTTCATACCTTACATGCGGTGGCTCCCAGCCTTCATCAAACACTTCCGCATGCACTCCACCAGCATTCGCATGCGGCCGGCAGCCGAACACTTTCCCATCCCCACAGTCGAGAAGTTCGCCAAGAAAAACACTCCGGCGAAGGATCGAAACGCAATGATAATTCCGGACGAAGTTCTCGCCTACGCCGACCAGACAAATCCACACGTCCGCGAATATCGCATATCAACCGCCTCATTCCGAGAAAGCCCCAGACCACTATCTTCTGTCCCTACGGAGCAGATCAACCCCACTGCTCCCAACCCCGGGACTAGCCAAAACTCCACCACCACCTCCAAAAAGTCCTCGAGTCGCGCCGCATCCTCTTCCACCCGCGCTCCGAAAAAACGGTCGCGAGAGGATGACGTAAGCCGCCCCACGGAGCGTCGATCGAAACAAAAGCACGATCGACCTCCTCAGCCACAGATAAGCCGAGCCGAACCAGTAGGTACAGGAGGTGATGTGTTCACCTCCCGAGTAGAAGTCGTCGCATCTGGCTCAACCACGCAAACTACCCCACCAACCCACTTATCTTCCTCTCTACAGGAAGATATTTCATTCCACGAGGAGCCACGTATACCATCGACATCCCACTTGGAGATAGTCGATGTTGAAACAAGCAGTCCCTCGCCTCAGACTGCATCCTCTTCATGCACCTCGAGTCTAGTGCCCTCACTCCCCATAGTTTCATACGTTTCTAGGAGACATACACCTTCCACCGCACCACAGAGTCTTCGTGACTCTGTCAGAACGCTCGGTGATGTCTCTGTGACTGAGAGCGGAAGACCTAGCACGACCAACATCACAACAACCGTGAGCCTAGGCCATCATACGATTGAGTCTGTCTCATCGATGATGCCAACGGGAAGTCTAAGTGACCCCGTCTTTTTCAGTCCTGTGCAAACGGGCGGCCGATCGGCTATATTCTCCGATTCGGTGTCAGTTGGAGTTCTTCGTGATTCCAACTTGTTAAATTTACCCCAATTCATCACCGAGACCGCGCTAGAGACACGTCTTCAAGAGTTTGCAAAGACTCTTGAGACGTCGATTCTCGATAAAGTCTACGCGCGTCTCGATGCGTCCACCGCCGACAATGGGAAAGGTGTGGCCCCGGAGACGCCACCACCGACTCAAGATGTGGACGCTGAAGCCATTCTCTCTGCCATCTCCGCGAAGGAGCTCTTCTACCTCCTACGAGCAAGATTCGAGTCGATGATGGAACTCGACGACGAGGAACGGCAGATGAAGAGAATGATGACTCAGCCCATGACTTGCCGCGCTCATGGCGAGTCCAGCGGGATCAGGCGCAACGATCAAGACGATGATCAAGATCGCCGCGAGGGGGAGAATAGGCAGCTAGGCCAACAATCCCAAGGACTCACTCACTCGACGCCGTCCTCCTCCTCCGGGCCCGAAACAACGCCCGTAACAGAAACCTCACAGCCCACTAGCCAAAAATCCCACCTTATTAACCCTGAGTCATTAGCCAAATCACCCTCACCACCATCCACTACCGTCTCCAAAACTCTAATCGTCACATCGACGTTAGAGACCACCCCCACACCGTCTCCACCCACAGTCTCCGAACCTCTAACTATCACATCGATGTTAGAGGCCACCACCACACCTACACCACCCGACACCCAAATCATCCTTGCCAAAACCATCACCACAACTGAACCACCAAAATCTCCACCACAACCATCCCCACAATCCACAAACTCTTCCGACGCAACACCCTCGCCACCACACAGCGACACTCCTCTCAACACCGACCCCAACGTAGCTCCCGAGGACGTCTACGCGCACAGAACGAGATCGAAGCCTACATCTTCAACGATGAATGGCTGTACACACCCGTCGATGCAGTAGCAGCCAGGAAGCTGGTGGAAAATGCTCGACGTCTGCTGATGGAAGCCTCACTAACGCTGATCAACACAGCAGACAACGAGGACGGAGAGGAGTACGACGCTGAACCGGCCGAGCTTGAGGACATCCTGCAATTCCAAGCGCAACAAACTGAGGCCCCTTCTGCTCAAACGGATGTACCCACGGTGGATATACCGGAAGCACCGTGGGAAAACAAAAAGATCACCGCACCGTTTCAAGAAGAGATCAGGAAGAGGATCTGGCGACGCAAGGAGCAGATCATCACCACCTTCGACGAGTGTGAGCTGATGAACATCCAAAGTTGGAGCGAGAGAAAGAAGCAACTCTATCGATTGAGCCTTCTGTGCCACAAATGCACAAATAGGACGCTATCCGATGAGGAAAACATCGCTCAGGAAATGAGTCGGTCCCCCATCTGCAAAGTCACTGACCTCCGCCAAGAGTCCAAAGGACCTGTCCATTACCCAGTATTCACGGTAATGAGGCAGGATGAGAGCTACTGTGAAGTCAGTGAGGCGGACTTCAAGTTTCTGCGCCTGGGCGACCTGTACAGCATTCTGGAATCCATGAAGCAGTTCAGACTCGTCCTCAGAAGTTCTGGACATCTCATACGTGCTGAACCGGTCACCATGGAATATGTGGCTATCAAACGCCACATGCTCCGACAGGTTAGATTCTTCGCCACCCACGATCTGCAGATGGCGGTGGAGCACAACCTGAAGAAGGTGAATCTGACTCGCCCATCTTTCAAGAACGCGGACGACTACCGAGAGGGCGATGTGATCGACGGAGACGATCCGGCGGTGTAGGACCCCGGTCCCCGGAAATTAGGTCGGCCAATAAACTACGTAACTTTATGCTTATTGTGTATAGGTGAATGTTTATGTGAATTCGTAAAATCCATGTTCGTGACCTTGTAAGTATTACGTGCAATTACGTGCTAAGGATTTCGTGTTTAATATGGTCCTAATTTATGAAAGATGATTTCCGAAAATGATAAGAGAAATGGCTAATGATAGATGGGCTTGGAATCAAATTTATTGTGGGCTAGGATATTACTTGGACCATGAACCTATTATGATAGGAATTACCAAGTGGGCTAAAAGTGGAAATAGGCTCAAATTTGCAAGAAGCCCAATTAGGAAACAAAGCCCCCATTTCAAGGAAAACCCATACCTTATCTAATAGAAATAATACTCAGTCAAACAAACTCAAAAAATTCGACAACACCCCCAAAAGAAAACCCACGAAGTGAAAACGAAAGGAAAGAAAGGAGAAGGAGAAGAAGTCGAGCCAAGCTTGGACCAAGAAGCTCGAGAATTCGAAGCTAGTAAGCTAAAACCCCTCCCTAAGCTCTTAAATTTTTTATCTTAGAAGTAGTTGAGGATATTAAATGGCGTTAAATGCTAGCAATTGGAGAAAAGCCACGAGAAACCCTAAAAAAAAAAAAAAAACGAATGTAGGCTCGAACTAGGGTTTAGGTAGGTGAAAAGATGGGGTAAGTAGCTTAGCATATGATTTAGAACTTATAACCCTAAGAAAAAAACGAGCTATGAAGCGAGTTAGGAGATGATGAACGACGGAAAATCGAAGGAGATGATGAAATGTCGATATGTTAGTAAATGTCGAAACATATGATAAATGTCGAATGCACAAAGTGTCGATAGCTAATGGAAATGTCGAGGTTCATGACTTAGGTACATGTCGACATTTTCAACAAATAAATGTCGAGATGTTAAGGGAGTAAAAATGTCGAATGAAACTGAACCTAAAAATGTCGAGAGCCAAAGAAAGATGTCGAAACCCTGATAGGAATCAAAATGTCGAGACCTAACTTCCAATACAACCCGAGATTTATCAAATGTCGAAAGGTGATAACGAAACCCCCATGCACCTCGACATTTAGTTTCTTCATATCGACATCTTATGAATGTCGAGATATCCCAAGATAAAATGTCGACATCTCCTATTCCAAAATAGCGAACAAAGATGTCGAGGCTAATACCGAGTAAAATGTCGAGCCCTTTTAGTTGGAAAAAAAAAAAAAATGTCGAATTCATAAACAAAGATGTCGAGGCATCCTAGGATAAAAATGTCGAAATGTTAGATAAGATGTCGAACGAAATATACACAAAATGCCGAGATTTATCTATGATAAATGGCGAGATGTTAAGCATAATGTCGAGCCATGTTGAGTCACGTCGATATTTTCTTCAAAATGTCGAAATGAAATGTCTAGGTAAATTAGCTAAAATGTCGAGCTAAACATCAACAATAAGGTCGAGATCTAATAAAATGTCGAAATCCTATTTTATAAAATTATACCGAGATCTTCACATACAATATTAGGCAAAATATTTCAACACTTTTCAAGAACATAGATAACCAATATTTCAGATAACGTACTGATATAATAATTTTATGATTAAGGTTAAAAATTAGGAATTTTGCCGAATTTCCTAGTCACGAATTTTATACTAACCTTACTTAGGAAATTTATGGGACAAGAGACTTAATCTAGACTTGAAATTAACGACTTATACTTTAGCGAATTTAATGAGGTAAGATGATTTAATTTGACTAAGGGATCTTATAAAGGCGCAATACTCATACGTCATTATTTATGCTTAAAGGTCGTACGTTAGGAGCAAACGGGGAAAATACTAATTTCGCTCGGACGACAAGTAAGTAGAAATTCAACTACGACACGTAACTTGCCTGCGACCAATTACGTGAATTTCGTGCTCGTGTATCTTCTATGAAATGCGTACGTATGATATGATTTAATTCTATGCATGATAGCATGATCTGCATATGTATATGAGCATAACATGAGCGCTTGCACGCATGAGTAGTATGTAAGGGGCGAGGTATGAGCGTGCATAAGATCGCCTGTGTGCGATGTAAATTCGCCGATATTGGCGTTTGTGTCGACTCGAACGAAGAGTCACGGCTTCCCTTATGCAGCCTTTAAGGCCTGAATAAGAGGCTGGGGACATACCCCGTACGATAAGGCCTGAATAAGAGGCTGGGTAAATACCCCGTACGATAAGGCCTGAATAAGAGGCTGGGTAAATACCCCGTACGATAAGGCCTGAATAAGAGGCTGGGTAAATACCCCGTACGATAAGGCCTGAATAAGAGGCTGGGTAAATACCCCGTACGATAAGGCCTGAATAAGAGGCTGGGAAAGAACCCCGTACGATAAGACGGAATAAGAGGCTGGGGAAATGAAAGCCGAGGGCCCGTAAGAAATAAGAGTATAAGAAAAAGAGTAAGAGCGAAAGAAAAGAGTACGAGTATGAGAAAAAGAGTACAATCGTTAGGAAACGACGACGTGGATTGTCGTTCGTTAGGACACATGCATTCATGCATAATTTCTGCTTACTGAGCCTCGGTGGCTCATTATTTATGTTACGTGTTGTAGGTACTGACGATCACGGTACGTGATCTGAATTCTATGCGAGGCCGATCTTTTGACGCAGTCTGACCGCTTTTGAGGTGGGAGTGTGTGTATGGATGACGACCTGTGAAGGCCGGGCGCATAGGGAGCTTTTGGCTGCACACACACACGTACACTTGTATTTTGTAGACAAGGGCATGATGATGTCGAACGATGTAAAACATTCTTTTGACATGTATATAAGATTTTCGCATGTATTTTAAAAATGAAAAATTTTATTCGTATTTTTACGTATCCTCACAATACCAAAGCATTAACATCTAGAATTAGAACGGAATACGAGGGCGGGTCGACGGGTCCTGACAGAGTGGTATCAGAGCTTCGGTCACAGGTCCTGCAGACTGTCCATACACACACACTCAAAAGCGCGGAAGCGGCCTTGCTTGTAAGTACGATGTTATGTGAATATATTGTATGGTTTGATTTATTGGCCTTAGGAATTATCAGGATAGGTTGAGAAAATGGTAAGACTTAGAGGAGAAGGAAGCAGGGAATCTGATCAGGGTAGGGACACTAATAACCCCCCTGACAGTCGGGATGCTACCATCCTGCAGCTGACTGAACTGGTCCGACAACAATCGGCCCAGATTCAGCAGCTGATCCAGCAAAATGCTGGTGGGCAACCAGCCAACTTACCTCCCCCACCGGAACGAATTGAGATGATCGGGGAGAGGTTCAGAAAGCTCAATCCTCCACTGTTCGAGGATGCTGCAGACCCTACCTCCGCTGAAGACTGGCTAAGGACGCTGGAGAACATGTTCCAGCATAGCCGCACACCCGAAGCGGAAAAGGTCATGTGCGCTGCCTACCTGCTAAGGGGAAGCGCCGGACACTGGTGGGACACCGTCTCAGCCATCGAAAATCCACTAACGATGAGTTGGGATCGGTTTAAGGAGATTTTCCGAGGAAAGTACTACACCGCCCCGGTCAGAGCCCAAAGGATGAACGAATTCATCAACCTCCGCCAAGGATCCATGACAGTGGCGGAGTACATCAGGAAGTTCGAGCAGCTTTCAAGGTTCGCTGCTCATATGGTCAGCACAGACGCGCTCAAGGTCGAGCGGTTCATAGAAGGACTGAAACCCGAGTTATATCGGGATGTAAGTATGGCGGGTGTGCAAGGGGCCACGTATGCACAAGTGGCTGAGAGAGCGCTCGTGGCGGAGCAGGCCGAGTCTAGAATAGCTCGCGCCCAAGAAGCTAAGCGTAAATTCGCACAAGGGCCGCAGGGGAGCGGAAGTAATCCGAAACGGCAATTCGTGGCCCAGGAAGGGAAACAGGGGCCTCAATATCGACCTGGACCACCCCCACAGTTCAAGCCCAACCAGGGTAGGCCCCAGCTGGATCTACCCGTATGCCCGAAATGCGCACGGAGACACCCGGGAGTCTGCAACTCCCAGAACGCCGTTTGCTACAAGTGTGGCAAGACGGGCCATTATTCGAGGGCATGTCCGGAAGATGGATCCGGAAGCCAAGCTAGGAACCCGATAGAACCTCCAAGGGTACCGGCCAGAGTCTATACCATAACCTCCGAAGAAGCAGAAAATAACCCGGCCGTGGTGACAGGTACCCTCCTCGTTTACCAGACCCCCACATGCATACTAGTCGACTCAGGAGCGACCCATTCATTCGCGTCTACCAAGTATGTCGCGAGGGTAGGAGTCACGCCTCACCGAGCTGAGTGCGAATTTAGGGTAACAGTTCCGAACGGGAATTCCACCCAAACCAATCAGGTTTTACGGGATTGTCCAATAGTAATCGGGGACAAGGAACTGGCCACAGACCTCATAATAATTCCCATGAATGATTATGAGGTAATCCTTGGAATGGATTGGCTATCAAAGTACGGAGCTGTCATAGACTGCCACCGCAAGATAGTCACACTCAACGTAGACGAAGATGAACCCCTTAAGTTCGTAGGAACTGGTAAAGGGACCATGATCTCTAGAATATCAGCGTTGAAAGCTCAGCGACTGATCAAATCGGGATGCGAAGCCTATCTGGTATTCGCTATCAAGTCGGAAGAGAACGCCTCCCCGAAACTCGAGGAAGTACCAATAGTTAAGGACTTCCCCGACGTATTTCCCGAAGAGTTACCGGGACTACCGCCCGAACGGGAAATAGAGTTCGTTATAGATCTGGTACCCGGAGCGGCACCAGTATCTAAGACGCCCTATCGGCTAGCACCGACGGAGATGAAGGAATTAAAGGATCAACTCGACGAACTCATGCAGAAGGAGTTCATACAGCCGAGTTTCTCTCCTTGGGAGCGCCGGTGCTATTCGTGAAGAAGAAAGACGGATCCATGAGACTATGCATAGACTACAGGGAGTTGAACAAGTTGACGATCAAGAACAAGTACCCACTCCCTAGGATAGATGATCTATTCGATCAACTGCAAGGTGCAACGGTCTTCTCCAAGATCGACTTAAGATCGGGCTATCATCAATTAAGGATCCGAAAGGAAGATGTCCCGAAGACGGCCTTTAGTACCCGTTATGGCCACTACGAATTTTTGGTGATGCCATTCGGGCTAACTAATGCGCCCGCAGCTTTCATGGATTTAATGAACCGGGTGTTCAAGCCATACTTAGATAGGTCTGTCATCGTCTTCATAGATGACATCCTAGTCTACTCGAAAACGAAGGAGGAGCACGAAGAACACCTGAGAGAAGTTCTAGGAATACTACGGGAGAAGCAACTATACGCCAAGTTCAAGAAGTGCGAATTTTGGCTCGACCAAGTCGCCTTCTTAGGGCACATAGTATCAGGAGAGGGAATCTCAGTGGACCCGAAGAAGATAGAAGCTATTAGCAATTGGCCCAGGCCGACGAACGTGACGGAAATACGAAGCTTCCTCGGTCTGGCAGGATACTATAGGAAGTTCATAAAGGACTTCTCGAAGATAGCATCGACACTGACGAGGCTGACCAAGAAGAATACGCCTTTTCAGTGGACCGTAGAATGTGAACGGAGCTTCCAAGAGCTGAAGGAAAGGCTTACGACGGCTCCAGTTCTCACAATCCCATCGGGAGCAGGAGGGTTTACCGTTTATAGCGATGCGTCGAAGAACGGGTTGGGGTGTGTGCTAATGCAGAACGGGAATGTAGTAGCATACGCCTCTCGTCAACTAAAGGAGTACGAGAAGAATTACCCGACGCACGACCTTGAACTGGCGGCTGTGGTCTTTGCTCTCAAGATCTGGAGGCATTACCTCTATGGAGAACGGTGTGAGATATACACCGACCACAAGAGCCTCAAATACTTCTTTACACAAAAGGAGTTAAATATGAGGCAGAGGAGGTGGTTAGAGTTAGTTAAGGATTACGACTGTGTAATCAACTACCACCCAGGCAAGGCGAACGGACAATGTTAGGCCCCGATATCGTACGAGAAATGACGGAAGCTATTACCGCCATACGAGAAAGAATGCGGACGGCGCAGAGCCGACAGAAGAGCTACGCGGATCGAAGACGTCGACCATTAGAGTTTGACGAAGGCGATATGGTGTTCGTGAAAGTATCGCCGATGAAGGGTGTAAAGAGATTCGGGAAGAAAGGGAAGTTAAGTCCTAGGTACATAGGACCTTTTAGGATACTAAAAAGAGTAGGCGAGGTAGCATACCAATTGGAGCTGCCTGCGTCATTAGCGCAAGTGCATGACGTGTTCCATGTCTCGACGCTACGGAAATACCTAGCGGACCCGAACCACGTGTTAGGAAGCGTGTCCCTACATCAGCAATTGAAGCCGGATCTGAGTTACGAGGAGACTCCGGTGGAGATATTGATGTACGAGACTAAGAAGCTTAGGAGTAAGGATATTCCTTTAGTGAAAGTACTGTGGCGAAATCAGTCCACGGAAGAAGCCACATGGGAACGGGAGGACGAAATGAGAATTTGTTATCCCGAGTTGTTTCACACGGGCTGATTTCGGGGGCGAAATCCTCCTTAAGGGGGGGAGGATGTAGGACCCCGGTCCCCGGAAATTAGGTCGGCCAATAAACTACGTAACTTTATGCTTATTGTGTATAGGTGAATGTTTATGTGAATTCGTAAAATCCATGTTCGTGACCTTGTAAGTATTACGTGCAATTACGTGCTAAGGATTTCGTGTTTAATATGGTCCTAATTTATGAAAGATGATTTCCGAAAATGATAAGAGAAATGGCTAATGATAGATGGGCTTGGAATCAAATTTATTGTGGGCTAGGATATTACTTGGACCATGAACCTATTATGATAGGAATTACCAAGTGGGCTAAAAGTGGAAATAGGCTCAAATTTGCAAGAAGCCCAATTAGGAAACAAAGCCCCCATTTCAAGGAAAACCCATACCTTATCTAATAGAAATAATACTCAGTCAAACAAACTCAAAAAATTCGACAACACCCCCAAAAGAAAACCCACGAAGTGAAAACGAAAGGAAAGAAAGGAGAAGGAGAAGAAGTCGAGCCAAGCTTGGACCAAGAAGCTCGAGAATTCGAAGCTAGTAAGCTAAAACCCCTCCCTAAGCTCTTAAATTTTTTATCTTAGAAGTAGTTGAGGATATTAAATGGCGTTAAATGCTAGCAATTGGAGAAAAGCCACGAGAAACCCTAAAAAAAAAAAAAAACGAATGTAGGCTCGAACTAGGGTTTAGGTAGGTGCAAAGATGGGGTAAGTAGCTTAGCATATGATTTAGAACTTATAACCCTAAGAAAAAAACGAGCTATGAAGCGAGTTAGGAGATGATGAACGACGGAAAATCGAAGGAGATGATGAAATGTCGATATGTTAGTAAATGTCGAAACATATGATAAATGTCGAATGCACAAAGTGTCGATAGCTAATGGAAATGTCGAGGTTCATGACTTAGGTACATGTCGACATTTTCAACAAATAAATGTCGAGATGTTAAGGGAGTAAAAATGTCGAATGAAACTGAACCTAAAAATGTCGAGAGCCAAAGAAAGATGTCGAAACCCTGATAGGAATCAAAATGTCGAGACCTAACTTCCAATACAACCCGAGATTTATCAAATGTCGAAAGGTGATAACGAAACCCCCATGCACCTCGACATTTAGTTTCTTCATATCGACATCTTATGAATGTCGAGATATCCCAAGATAAAATGTCGACATCTCCTATTCCAAAATAGCGAACAAAGATGTCGAGGCTAATACCGAGTAAAATGTCGAGCCCTTTTAGTTGGAAAAAAAAAAAAAAATGTCGAATTCATAAACAAAGATGTCGAGGCATCCTAGGATAAAAATGTCGAAATGTTAGATAAGATGTCGAACGAAATATACACAAAATGCCGAGATTTATCTATGATAAATGGCGAGATGTTAAGCATAATGTCGAGCCATGTTGAGTCACGTCGATATTTTCTTCAAAATGTCGAAATGAAATGTCTAGGTAAATTAGCTAAAATGTCGAGCTAAACATCAACAATAAGGTCGAGATCTAATAAAATGTCGAAATCCTATTTTATAAAATTATACCGAGATCTTCACATACAATATTAGGCAAAATATTTCAACACTTTTCAAGAACATAGATAACCAATATTTCAGATAACGTACTGATATAATAATTTTATGATTAAGGTTAAAAATTAGGAATTTTGCCGAATTTCCTAGTCACGAATTTTATACTAACCTTACTTAGGAAATTTATGGGACAAGAGACTTAATCTAGACTTGAAATTAACGACTTATACTTTAGCGAATTTAATGAGGTAAGATGATTTAATTTGACTAAGGGATCTTATAAAGGCGCAATACTCATACGTCATTATTTATGCTTAAAGGTCGTACGTTAGGAGCAAACGGGGAAAATACTAATTTCGCTCGGACGACAAGTAAGTAGAAATTCAACTACGACACGTAACTTGCCTGCGACCAATTACGTGAATTTCGTGCTCGTGTATCTTCTATGAAATGCGTACGTATGATATGATTTAATTCTATGCATGATAGCATGATCTGCATATGTATATGAGCATAACATGAGCGCTTGCACGCATGAGTAGTATGTAAGGGGCGAGGTATGAGCGTGCATAAGATCGCCTGTGTGCGATGTAAATTCGCCGATATTGGCGTTTGTGTCGACTCGAACGAAGAGTCACGGCTTCCCTTATGCAGCCTTTAAGGCCTGAATAAGAGGCTGGGGACATACCCCGTACGATAAGGCCTGAATAAGAGGCTGGGTAAATACCCCGTACGATAAGGCCTGAATAAGAGGCTGGGTAAATACCCCGTACGATAAGGCCTGAATAAGAGGCTGGGTAAATACCCCGTACGATAAGGCCTGAATAAGAGGCTGGGTAAATACCCCGTACGATAAGGCCTGAATAAGAGGCTGGGAAAGAACCCCGTACGATAAGACGGAATAAGAGGCTGGGGAAATGAAAGCCGAGGGCCCGTAAGAAATAAGAGTATAAGAAAAAGAGTAAGAGCGAAAGAAAAGAGTACGAGTATGAGAAAAAGAGTACGATCGTTAGGAAACGACGACGTGGATTGTCGTTCGTTAGGACACATGCATTCATGCATAATTTCTGCTTACTGAGCCTCGGTGGCTCATTATTTATGTTACGTGTTGTAGGTACTGACGATCACGGTACGTGATCTGAATTCTATGCGAGGCCGATCTTTTGACGCAGTCCGACCGCTTTTGAGGTGGGAGTGTGTGTATGGATGACGACCTGTGAAGGCCGGGCGCATAGGGAGCTTTTGGCTGCACACACACACGTACACTTGTATTTTGTAGACAAGGGCATGATGATGTCGAACGATGTAAAACATTCTTTTGACATGTATATAAGATTTTCGCATGTATTTTAAAAATGAAAAATTTTATTCGTATTTTTACGTATCCTCACAATACCAAAGCATTAACATCTAGAATTAGAACGGAATACGAGGGCGGGTCGACGGGTCCTGACAGGCGGTCGCCTACTCGAACTATAAGGGAAAGATGAGGATGCTGCGCTGCTCTGAAGTGGCAAAGTTCTCGGATGGAACGCTCACCATCATCCAAGACAAACTAATGAAGATCTGCCGCATACTTTCAGAAGAAGATCCTCTCTGCCGATCCAAGTTCGCGAAGCTCATTGACGCTATAGATAATCGATTGGTACTTCGAAGGAACCTCCGCGCCTTCGAGTTCAAGCTAGGGCTTCGCGACACACTCACACGCTAATCCACCACCGCTACGCTCAAGATTCAAGACTCCCAACAATTGACACAAAGGGGGAGATTGGTATCAGAGCAACTCACTTTTGAAAGTAATCAAAGATCAAAGGCTTATCCAAATTTTTCACACACTACACACACTCAAAGGTGAGAATACTCCCTTTTCATTCCATTAAAGCCTCTTTGATTCCTTGTTTGGTGCATTCGGGACCAACACAACGATCAGACTTCCTTCCGATCCTCGAAGCACGTCTTTTAAAAGAACATGTCTACGGAAGTTCTAACGTAATCACAAAGATTAGGTGTATTAAAAAGTGTATGTGTCCTAAAAAATTTGAAAATTTTTTGGGGAGTGAGGACACACTAGACGCGAGTGATCAATAAAAGCGTGGTACGGGGTGAAATACCACTTAGTTCAATATCTCCCATTTTCGAGTGAAACGGTGATAGCATACGTGGTTCCCCGTGATTTATGAAACACCTATCTTTTGAGAGATAGATGAGTGGGTAAGGCTCGGTTGTGCATGCGCCGTTGGACCTAATGCGACGACTTCTACCCGGGAGCTAATTAAAATTAGCACCTGTACCTGTGAGGGTTGGTCCGAAAATTATGTGAGATAAGGGAGTGATGTATCTTCAAAGACTTCCTAGGCATCATTGGAATAATCTTGCTTGGTCTCAAATGCTCGAACGCATTCCGGGGTTAGGATCAAGTCGGATTAGACTGAACCATATGAACATGAGATTCGTGCTTCCGGGGTACGTGAGAAGTTGCTCTAGTTGAACTAGCAAGCCGGAGCCGGTCGATGAAAATACGGAGCATTTGATCTTCACTTAGATCGTCGCCGTCGTCTTTGGAAAATTTGTCCGTTTGAAAGCTCGACATTATTCATGGTACGTCCGTCTTTGGATGTGGGAGAATAAATCTGAAGTATATTGAAAAAACTGATATTTTTTTCTCTTTTTTTTTGTTTTTTTTCTTCTTTTTTTCTTTTTTATCTATTTTTTTCTTTTTTATCTCTCTTTTCTTTTATCTCTTTTTTTTTTTTTTCTCCTTTTTTTTTGTCTATAATAAATATATATATATATAAACGTATATTAGTAATATAATAGTATTATATTTATATCTAAAAAAAACTTGGCGAGAAACTTTTCTCCCCTTAGAAATAGACGTCGTTTGCTTGACGAATATTATGAATCTTGTTCCCTTAAATCGCTCGTTGTGGGTTTTTTTTTCCCTCAGAAACTAAAATTGGTGATGCCTCGTTGAAGCTTAGTTCTAGTGGCTCACACCTCATCCCTTTATCATGTATGTGGAGCCACTACGTCGAATGCCATACATGAGGAAAATCTGCAAAACTACTGGGACTTTGGTATCCATTGTCGTATGGGTCCTCCCTTATTACCAGAAAACGAGTTAGTTGTAAATCGTGTAAAATTAGAGTATGAGCCTAAGTTGGTCGATGATGTAGTCTTAGGAATCCATATTTGAATAGGACTCTGTGACTTGATATCCGACTTAGGAATCCATTTTTGTTTCATTTTACACGGATAAGTAATTCTAGCATGTGAGTATGTGCTCCTAGAATGTGTACTTGTAAAGGTCTTCTCAGCACCTAGTCGTAATAAATGCTTTTCGGAACGGACATTGACTGGATACTTCATGTAAGAATACGAGCAAATAGAATGATAAACATGTAAAGTAGAAGTGTCGTATTTCCTACGTAGGGAATGCACATTTTTCA
Organism: Craterostigma plantagineum; assembly: GCA_027422505.1. Lineage (NCBI taxonomy): Eukaryota > Viridiplantae > Streptophyta > Magnoliopsida > Lamiales > Linderniaceae > Craterostigma > Craterostigma plantagineum. The sequence continues at coordinate 10,515,799 of JAPQWV010000002.1, forward strand.
CATTAGAATGAGAATAAGAATTTTGAAAATTATGTTGAAGTCTAGTCTTTTTAAATGGAAAATGTTGGCCCTTATATTACCAAACAAGGATCAAAAGAAAGGTTTGAATGTGTAAAACGTGAAGAACACCTTGAGTGCGTGTTAGTATGTGTTTTTCTAAGGAAAAGTACAAGGTGGCTACCTTTCTAATTCTTTTGATAAAACCCTAATTAGGGTAAATGGGGCTTTATATACCACAACTATTTGGTATATTAAAGCCCAATACAAAACTATCAACAAATATCATAAGTCTCCCCAAACTACTATAACCCACTAAATAAACCCAAGATTACATAAATCAAAGGATGCTACAAAATATTCCTAACAGTCTCCCCCTTAGCATCCTTTTTGCTTTGGCGTCCTTGAAGTTGTCTTCTTCTTGGGTTTTTGCACATGGTATGGAGATTTCCTGAGCCCTAAGAAGTACTCAAACGAACGTAACCTTCTTCGAAAGGAAATCTTTGCAGAGATGGTCTCGATCAGCTTTTCGTATTTCTCTTGAACTTCGTACTCTTCTTCTTTTAGCTGCTCGAGTATCCTTCTGAGCTTCTTCCTGATAATCAGTAGGGTTCCGTCGCTGAACTTGTGAATCTCTGATGTCTTCATAAGTCTCTTCTCTCCTTTGAAGTTGATGTAGACGATTGATGGACCGTCGTCTTCATTTATGATGTGCCCTTCACCATAACTTGGATCTGGGACCTCAAAGGATGGATTCGTCAGATTCACCTTCTTCATGTTGCTCTCGACCGCCATTTGTATATCATGTGTTGCGTTGAACTTGACTTGGCGTAGAATGAACCTCTTCAGTGCGTAGTAGCCAAGTCTGAGTTCTGGCGTCTTGAGTGTTCCAAGCATTCTATATTCCCTCGCTATTTGTTCGACATCTTCTCCTCTGATGTAGGCGAGGTCGGCTTCATTCAGTTCTGCACATTCTCCATTTTCTCGTCGTACCTTGTAGATAGGCATTTCCATGTCAGCGAACCTCACTTTGCGAAACCCCATAATTTCTCTGATTCTGGGCTTCTTCGTCTCTTCCTTTCTCAGAGTGTCTAAGTTGCCCCCTTGTCCTCTGAACATCAGAATTCGTCGAAGCGACAACAGGTACTGAACTGCTTTCGGTCTGGAGAGATGGCTCAGTCCTCTAAGCTCAAGTTCGTCGAGCTTTTTGATTCTATCCTCTTTTCTCCAGATTCTCCTTCGAATTTCTTCTTGATAGGGGGCAGTTACTTTGAAATTCTCCCATGGCAATTCCACCACCTCCTTTGTCTTCGTCTTCATTGGTGGACCTTCCTCATCGATGACGGTGTGTTGGAGTAACTCGGGAAGTTCTGGGATTCTGCTTCGTAGTCTTTACCTTCCTCGAGTTCATCGTCATCGATAAGGGCCAGGCTGATGTTTGCCTTCATTAGGAGATATCTGGCATTCTCCATTAGTCCTCTGGCCATGGCTGGGTCCATCGGTTTGGTTATCCAATCCTCGTTGAAGATGTAGTTTTCCACGGTGCCATGTGGATTGTACAGTTCTTCGGTTTGTTGGATTGGTTCGTTGGTCTGAAGGGAAAGGATGGGAGATGATGGATATATCAAGGGACTGTCTTGGTTTGTGCGAAGAGGAGGTGAGAGGCTCATAGTTGGTGAGGAGGGCTGTTGGATTGTTTTGGTGGTAGTTCGGGTAGTTTTCTTTGGGTTTAGGGTTGTGGGTGTTTGGGTGGCTCTAGGATGAAGGGGCGTAGGTCGAGGCCCTATCCCTCGTCTCGTCTCCCCCTCGGGACGACCCCCACCGTCAGGGTTGTCAGGGTCGTCGGGGTCGTCACGTGAAATTGAGGATTGGGCCTCGCCTGGGTTCGTTGGGTTGAATGGAAGTTCCAAACGTCTGAGTACCTCCGCTTCATATGCGGTCAGCTTCAGCACAGTGCGGAGTCTGGCCAGTAGAACGTCAATGAGTTCGGAGATTGGGACGTTCCACGGCCCACCGTCAGCGTCAGGAGAGGGTGTGGCGTGGGGGTAGCTTCTTCGGTGACGGGGGATTTCCCTTTGTCTCGAGAGGACGTCCCAATGGCGCTGTAGACTTGGGTCATGATCGTGTCCTCGAGATCCTTTCTGCGCTCAGCCAGGCGATCTTCCAGCCTTGCCTCCGTCACGAATGGGGAAAATAACCTAACGGAGTCACTAAGACGTCCCGTCGTCACAACATCAGTGGAGGGTACTGATGTGCCTCCTGTTTGCACACGGCTTGAAAGACCGAGGCCACTTAGGCTCATCGTTGACATCAAAGCTGAGACAGGCTCAGATTGATGGCCCAAGGTCGTAGCTGCAGTGATGTCCACTACGTAGGGTCTTCCGTCTGTTCCGTACTAGACTCTAGTACGGAGACATCATGGAGTGTTCTGTCTAGATCACTAATATCTAGAGGTGCAGAAAGTAATGGTAGTGTCCTAGAAAGTTGAAAAACTATGGATGGTGAGGTCACTAGACTAGACGTGATCAAATAAGGTGCAGTCTGAGGCCGATGACTGTTTGTTACATCAACCTCCTCCGAGCGAGGTGGTGATGAGTGATGTGGCACCTCGTGAGTATGTGAAACAATCATCTGTTGGGAGATGATTGAGTGGCCGGGGAGGGTAGTTTGCGCGATTGGACCAGATGTCGCGACTGCTACTCGGGGGAAGACAAAGTCATCCCTCTACCTACGGGCTTGGTCCGACTTGTTTGTGGACTGGTGGACTGAGGATTACAGTCGTGTTTTTGCTTGTACGCCGTTCCTGTTGGACGCCTCTATCACCCCCTTTTGATTTTCTCTTTTGTTTTCAGGTAGGGGATGAAGAGCTTCCTAGGCCTACAGTGGGGATTGGCTTGTCCCTGTGTTAGGTTCAACTGGGATGTGTTGAACCACGGGAATGTCATCAAGGTTGTTGGCTCGTAGGTATTTGAGGAGCTCTGGCTCATTTGGATCGAGGAGTTGAGTTAGATAGTCTGGGATGATCATGGCCTCCTGATCGAGTTTGCTTTTTGTAGATTGTATCTTGATGAGCTTCGGAGATAGGTAGCCTTCATCTCTGGGTCGGCGCTCGATTTCGGGATGAAGATCCACGAAATGTTGGACGATGACAGGTAGCCACCGTAGGTATGGGAGCACCGGCTTCGTGGATCCAGGACCTCGTCGTTGAAGTTGGTGAAGGAGGTCCGTCCAGATTAGTTGGGCGACGTCGTAGTTCTTGTTGAAGACTATCCCATGGAAGATGATCATTATGTTCCGGTTGCATTTGTCGGACCATGAGTGCTTTGGTGAGAGGCACTTGTTCACTATTAGGAATAGGGTCCTCCAAGGTGCAGGGATGTCTTTGGCATTGAAGTCAGGGAGGTGAATAGAATGTTGGGTGTTAGGTTTGTGGCCCATGAGTAGGAAGTCCCTGATTAGGTCGTTGTTGGAGGGATGGGGATCATATAGGAGTGAGTGTGGTAGGTTTAGTATGGAACGAAGAATGGACGGGGTAAAGACAACTACGGTGTTGTTAATTATGACTGAAAGACTGGTTATTCTTGGGTTATTGGTTGGTTTTTGAAGGGTGGACCAGAATTGTTGCACATATACTTCAGGGACTACCTCGGTGATGTTCAGGGCGGTTTTTAGAGGGTGGTTCGCTAGGATTTTTATAATGATAGGATCTGGGCAAGAGGTGGTGTCAAAATCAAGTTGGAAGTTGTTGGGTGTCCTCTGTGCCCAATCCTTAGTAGCGAAGATCTCATCTACCAGTCGCACCATTATAGTATATCTGTAAGATGAGAGCAAGGGATTAGTGAGAACCAATCATGTTAACTTAGAAATTTTGAAAATTTTGATGACACAGTGTTCACATGATAGGACTTAGAGAAATTTCGGCATATATAATGTTCACATGATAGGACTTAGAGTTTTTCGTCGATAGGAACAAAAATGGAGAATTGATTGAAGCACTCGGCGAAACTTGTTATAGGAAAATCAATTTAGGGAGTTTCGATCGAAAGTCTAAGTCCAATAAGTGAAATCAGTTTAAAATTTGTACTGTCCAAGTGTCGACCGAAAGTCCGGAATTGTGCGATAGAATCAAAGTAGAATTGAATTCGGAAATTGGTTTCGGGCGACAGTGGAATGCAATTAATCAGTTTTAGTTTGGAGTCAGTTTCGGCCGAAAGTCAGATCAATTCAATTTCGATCTAAAATCAGATTTAATTTAGAAAGATTCGGCGAAAGTGAAATTCATGTCAGTTTCGATCGAAAGTCAGATTCAATTGAAATTAAGCAATTGAAAGTAATTTAAATTGGTAAAGACCAGTTTCGGCCGAAAGTCCTAAATTATCCAATTGAATCAAAATGAAATTGTATTGGATAGTTTCGGTCGAAAGTTGATCGAAAATCAATTTGAAAATGTTAAAGTTCAGTTTCGACCGAAAGTAAAAAGAAATCGCTCAAATTGTTCGATTGAAACCCATAGAAGTAAACATTATCGATATCAATCGATTTTAATGGGAAATTGAATCTGGGGTTTAGTTTCTGGCGAAGTTAGAACTAAATGGAAACACGATTGAAGCTCGAGTCGCACGAACCCACTTAACCTTAATCTGCGCGATCTGCAAAACGAGAATAATGTTAGTTAAAATCTGCAGATAATGCGTTTATCCTTACCAAATATGCTGTTTGTGCGGCGAAAATCGTGAAAAAAATCGAGTGTGAGTGTCTCTGTGACGCGATTTGTGGGCGACGACTGTGAGGGTTTTGAAAGTGAAATTTGAAAATCGATGAAGAAGAACAGTGTTTCGGGCGAAACGCTATACGTATAAGTTGGGTTTCGATCGAAACTCAGTTTCGCCGAGAAAAATTACAAAGGGTTAATTTTGAGTTTCGATCGATTTGATTTAGTTTCGCCGTATATCTTATAAAATGATTTAGACAAATTTTGAATGTCAATTGAAACGAGTTTCGGGCGAAAGTCAGTTTCGCCGAGAAAATTCTAGAGTGATTTAAAGAAAATTTTCAATTTCGATTGAAACGAGTTTCGGGCGGAAGTCAGTTTCGCCGAGAAAATGATAAAGGTAATTAAAATTCAGTTTCGATCGAAGCGCAATTTGTGCGATTTATCAAATCACTTTGAGGAAGTTTCGGGCGATACGTAGTTTCGCCGAGAAAGGTTTTGAATTAATTGAAAATTCAGTTTCGATCAAATTTTGAGTTTCGGCGAGAAAATTTGTTTTAAGGTTATAGAAATTATTATTTTATAAGTTTAACCCTTAAAGCGATTTTGAGAGTTAAATTTGGTAAAAGATCATGAAAAAACTCCTCTCTATTTGTGCAAAGTGTTCAATGACTCCCCCTAGATTAGTGCATAGAGTTTTTATTGAACTCCCCCTAGATACGATAGTGGAATTTTTTACATTCATATGAAAAGCATATAGAGAAAGAAAATTATGTGACCTATTTACACAATATCAGGTTCATGTAGGGATAATCGATCATGTCTAACGGTTCAACATGCCTAACCTAGATACCAAGAATTGGAATCGTTTTCATCCAATGCCTCAGTGAATAGGTCGGCAAGTTGAAGATCTGTGTGAACAAAATGCATTTCGATTGTACCTTGTTCCACATGTTCCTTGATAAAGTGATATCTAATGTCTATATGTTTTGTGCGTGAATGGTGTACTGGATTACTTGTTATAGCTATAGCACTTTTGGAGTCACTAAAAATTGGGATATGATTCAACGTTATGCCAAAATCTCGCAGCTGGGTTCTTATCCACAAAATTTGTGAGCAGCAACTTGCAGCAGCAACATATTCTGCCTCTGCTGTCGAAGTTGAGACACAATTTTGCTTTTGAGACGACCAGCTTACGACTTTACCCCCAAGAAGTTGAGCGGCTCCAGAAGTGCTCTTTCTGTCCAGTTTGCATCCTGTGTAATCAGTCAGTGTATCCTATGAGGTCGAAGCTTGACTCCATCGGGTACCATAGACCTAGGTTTGGTGTTCCCTTGAGGTATTTGAAAATTCTCTTGACCGCGAGCAAGTGAGACTCCTTTGGATCAGCTTGGAAGCGAGCACAGAGGCATGTGGCGAACATGATGTCAGGCCGACTGGGCGTAAGATAGAGTAAGGATCCGATCATGCCTCAATAAGTCGTCTTGTTAACAGAGTTTCCTGATGGATCTGCATCAAGTTTGCATGAGGTAGACATGGAAGTGTTGGCAGCATTTGAGTTGTCCAAGTTGTACTTCTTGAGTATGTCGTGAATGTACTTGGACTGACTGATGAAGATTCCATCGTGAAGCTACTTACCCTGAAGCCCTAAGAAAAAGCTTAGTTCGCCCATCATGCTCATTTCAAATTTCTGCTTCATAAGATCCCCAAAGTTCCTGCACATTCTTGAGTCCGTCGACTCGAATATGATGTCGTCGACGTAAATCTGTACTAACATAATGTCTGAGCCGTCCTTCTTGATAAAGAGAGTTGTATCGATCTTCCCTTTTGTGAAGCCAGATGAGATGAGAAAATCTGAGAGGACCTCGTACCAGGCTCTGGGAGCTTGTTTAAGTCCATAGAGAGCTTTATCGAGTCTGTAGACATGGTCTGGGAGTTGTTCGTTTTAACATCCATCTGCTAGACTGTGAAGTTCTTGTGCGCAGCGAAAGCTAAGAAGATCCTGATGGCTTCAATTCTTGCGACTGGGGCATATGTTTCATCATAGTCGATTCCTTCCTGTTGATTGTAACCTTTTGCCACCAGCCTTGCTTTATTCCGGATAACAACTCCTTGCTCGTCCTTTTTGTTCTTAAACACCCATTTAGTCCCTATGATTGTTTTCCCACCTGGTCTAGGTACTAGATTCCAGACTTTTAACCTCTCAAACTGATTGATTTCCTCCTGCATTGCAATTATCCAGTCAGGGTCGGCAAGTGCTTCAGCTACTTCGCTTGGCTCCTTTTGACTGAGAAAGCATGAGTAGAGACTTTCATTTATTGTTGATGCTCGAGTGGTTACACCAGTTGAGGGGTCCCCAATTATTTGTGAGTTTGGGTGTGCTCAGGTCCACTTTCTTGTGCTCGATTGGGATGATCCAGCTGCATTTGTATCGTGTATTGCTTCTTACTCTGATCAGTCGGATGTTCCGTTGCTTCTCCAAGTTGAGGTATTACTGACTCTCCTGAAGAGATTTCTATTGTTGAACCCAAGGCTGAGGAGTTTCAGTGGCTGAGCTAGAGATAATCTCAGTATCGATAGGAGATTCATTGTTGTCATCAAGGTGAAGATTTTCCATTGTTGGAGGGGAATTGTCATTGCTAGTCTCTGCATGATTATTATTTTCTGGTGCTATAGAGGTTGTTGTTGCAGTGGGTGGCGTCGGCTTAGAAAAGAGATCCTCGAGTAAGAGATCGAGTTCCATGTCGCTCAAAGTGTTTGATTTTGAAGTTTCCCCCCACTGAGGATGTGCTTGGTTGATCCTTTGTCAATTCTCGTAGAAGTCCTGGTTCTGGACTGATTTGTACAGAAACTACTCGGTCTACTTCATCAAACGTTACGTTAAAGCTTTCCATCACAGACCTTTTCTCCTTGAGATATACTCGATAGGCTTTTGAAGTTGTTGAGTATCCCACTAATATCCCTTCAAATGCTTTTGGGTCGAGTTTGCTTCTATCTTCACGATCGTTTGCTACATAGCACTTGCATCCAAAGACTCAGGAAAGAGATATCTGGCACTCTTCGATTTATCAACTCGTAAGGAATCCTATTAAACCTCTTGTGAAGGGAGCCACGATTTTGAGTGAAGCACGCCGTGTTCATTGCTTCGGCCCACAAGAAGTGTGGTAATCCAGAACGAATGAGGAGTGTACGAGTTGCTTCAATTAAGGTTCTGTTTTTGCGCTCGACTACCCCGTTCTGTTGAGGAGTTTTTGCCGCTGCGAACTGTTGGGTGATTCCAAGTGATGCATAGAAGTCGCTGAGTTTTTTGTTCTTGAATTCTGTCCCTTTGTCAGTTCTGATGATTTGTACACTTAGTTGGTAGAGGTTTTGAGCGGTTTTGATAAACTCAATGATTAGACCTGGCGTTTCGGCCTTGGTTCTCAGAAATTTGGTCCATGTGTAGCGTGAGAAATCATCCACAATAACCAACACATATTTTCGCCCATTAATGGTCTGAGTCCGCATGGATCCACACAGATCCATATGAATGAGCTCGAGAGGTTTGGAAGTTGAGGCTATGTGTTTGGTCCGGTGGGATGCCTTCCTTATCTTTCCCATTTCACACGCCGAGCAAAGATGCTCTTTGTGATATCTGAACGAGGGAAGTCCTTTGACCAAGTTTTCTGATCGCAGTTTGTTAAGGTCTTTGAAATTGAGATGGGAAAGTCGCTGATGCCAGAGATCATTCTGATGTAGAGAGGCTCAAGAGATAAGGCATGTCGGTCGGACAGTCTTGAGGTCAATGGAGTAGAGATTCGTCTTCCTGTGCCCAGTGAGTAGCTCTATTCCATTGTTATCTGTGACACTACATTTGTTGGTCTCAAAGTTCACCTTGTAGCTTTTGTCACAGAAACATCCTACGCTGAATAAATTGTAGCTCAGTCCTTCGACGTAGGGCACTCCTTTGATAGTCAGCCTGTCATGGATGAGATCACTTGTTCCTAGCATGGATGCAGATGGGCCATTTTCGAAGTAGACCTTCCCGAGAAATCCTTCAGAGAAGTTGCTCAACAGCTCTTTGTTTCCAGTCATGTGTGAGGAGCAACCTGAATCTAAGTACCACACATGACGGACCTGCAAAAAGAATCAAATAAGTTTTGGCACCCATTTATAGATGGGTTCCCTTTTGATAGCAGGTTTAGTAGCTTTCTTGTTCGTTGCTAGATTTAATTTTTTGCTAGATTGTTGGATAGCTGGTTTAAGAATCCAAGCGTGATGATTCCTATAGGATGCAGTTGAGATTTCGGAATCCATATTTGTTTTTGACTTAATTTCTTGTTCGGCTTGGTCTTGGAAGTGGTGTGTTGCTTTACTTTAGATTAATAGTATGATTGGACGGCGTGGGAGATATGTCATGAGGATGGGAAAGTAAATCATTGTTTACATGACAGAATTTTGATTTTAGGGAATGAAATACCGAAACACGTTCTGCGACATTACACGAAGTCACTTTTGGAAATGTAAAAGATTTTGAAACATGCGAAGAAAGGTTGGAGACTTGTCTCTTCTTCTTATCAGGGATAGTCGTCTTCTTTGCTAAGCCAACTCGAACCTTCTTCGCTTCCTTAGATCTCACGCCTTTGTCTGTGGGTACATGTGATACAAAGTTAGTGTGAGATGAAGGAATTTCCTTTGTGGTTTGCTTGCATATATATGTAGAGGATTCAGGGACAGGTCTGGAGGTGGAAGGTTTGAAAGCGTCAGGGAAGTTTTCGAGAGTATAAATTTTGCTGAACAAAACAGTTCTTTCTTCTTCGTGAGCTTTCTTTTCTGACTCGAGAGGTTGTCAAGGCACCTATTTTGCATATAATCTCTGGAATTAAATAGGTTTAGCCTGTTCGTCAGCGTCTTCGGGTCCAAATGGTGACATGTAATCATCAGAGTGTTATCTCTCTAGTTTTGTAGCTATTATTGAGTTCGTTGTAGTCACACATGATTTGAGCCCATTCTTTGTTCCTCCGTTTCTGTTCGTCAGTTTCAGCCACCTCTCTTGAGCTTACGAAGGGCCTCGATTGTTCAATGCTTAACCCAAAACGTTTAATGTTGTACAATGAGAGTACTTTCTCTGTTTCAGGGTTAGTGGTGGGTTCAAATCCTAAACCTTCGCGGGGATCATAAAATTCTACATCTTTAGGTTGACTAGGAAAGACGGTTCATTCAGATTGTCCTCTTTTGGTGTTAATGTCCTTTAGCTCTTTGACTTTCTTGTATAGACGAAGACGTTCGTTTGTGATTAGTTCGTATTGAGACAATACGTTTGCTCGTTCTTCTTCGCTGTCTTTCGATCTTCTACTCATATCGCTAATTTGTATTTCCTTGTTTTCTATAAGATCTTCTAAAGTCTTTACTTTAGTTTTAGACAAGATCATGGATTCATTAAGAATAGCTATCTCTTCCTGTTGTTTGTTTAACAAGGCATAATTTTTGTCGAAATTGCTTTGGAGCTCTGAGTAATCTTTACGATACATGGAGAGTTCGGCTATCCTACGTTCAAGTTTAATGAAATAATTTAGGGAGGGAGTGTATACCTCCAGGTCGGATGAAGAGACATTCGTCCTGTCTGATCCCATGGCTGGCTCATCCTCGTCGGAGTCATCCTCGATGCTTTTCACCATGAAGGCCATTTCTTCTTCCTCCTCGTCTGATGTGTCCTCCAGCCATTCCTCTTCCTCAGCCACCAAGACAATTCCTGCTTCCTTGCGCTGTGAGAGCTGAAATTTTTTCTTGTAGTATTCAGTGTTTTTCTTCTTGGGTCTGAAGCATTCAGAAGCAAAGTGACCCGGCTTGCCACAGTTGAAGCACTTCATTACTTCAGATTTCTTAGTTTCAGCCTCTTCAGGGGCAATGTACTTCTGTTTCCCGCCCGAGGTTCGTTGTTTGTTGAAGGAAGAAGATGATTTCTTGGCGCTCATCGTATTGAACGTATCTGAGATATTGCCAGTTTCTTTCTGATGGATTCGAGTTCGTCCTCGGATTCTTGGCCAGATTCGGCGTTGTCAGAGGTGTCAGATTGTACGACCTGCTTTCCTTTAGAAGTCCTGGAGCTCCTGTTGCTTGACTTAGAAGTCACGAGTGCAATTGGTTCCATGTCGACACTTGGTTTTCCTTCGTTCTTGATTTCTTTGGCATACTGCGAGTACTGTGAGAGATTATCGTGTAGGGAGTGAATATCCATAGCGTCCAGATCTTTGTTCTGTTGCTTAACCAGAACTGCAATCCGTCCCCACTCAGGTTGAAGTGTGGAAAGGAACTTGATGCTGTGTTCGAGATTGGAGCGCTGAATGTTGATCTTTCTCATCTCATTGATGATGGTCAAGAAGCGAAGGTAAACATCTCGAAGTTCTTCCCCCTCATTTGCTTTGAAGGAGTCATAGGCAGTAAGGATGCTGGACTTCTTAGACAAATTACTAACTTCTGTTCCAACCATCATCTTGCAGACTTCATCCCAAATTTCCTTTGCAGTGACCATTGCGTCGACTTGCTTGTAGACATCATTTGGTAGAGCCTGAAGCACATAGTGCCGGGCAAGCTTGTCTGCTCTGGCTCGTGCTCTCTCAGCATCGTTGTATCGACTAGGGTCCTTAGGAGTTCTCCTCTCTGGAATTGCAGGAACTGCATCGGGTTGAGCAGGGATGATGGTCCAAAATTGAGCAGGTCCTTCAAAAATGGAGGAAAGCATGTCTGCGAGGTCTACATCCTTGATTTCTATAAATTTGATGAATCGTTGCTTCCATATGCCGTACTCTCCCCATATTAGTAATGGTGCCCGGTTGTCAGATCCGATAGCAAGACCGTCCATGATTGTGTTTGGTAATGATCGTTAACGCGTGATATATCTGCGAAATGAAACTCTTTAGTTTTGAATGAGATATAGTCAAGTTTGAGTGATTTCTAGTGTTGAGTCTAAGTGGGTAAATTCACTTAATGAATTCAGTCGCAATATAAGAATTTAGTGAGTTTAGTGTACTGCTCGAAGATGGAACGATTGGTGTTATGTGAGATCGAGAAATTTGTTCTACTTAATTTGAATGCTTGATCGATTCTAGTAAGATTTGGACACAAACTCGGCAAATGGACCTAAGTGTTTAGAATTGGGCAATTCAAATTGAGTTACGATTTGAAAATGTGAATTTCGATCGAAAGAGGGGTTAAAATTTAGATAAGGTTAGTTTCGATCGAAATAGGGATTTAGATTTTGATTTGAAAAAGAAATAGTTTCGATCGATAGGAATGAGAAGGTTTCGGGCGATCTTGGTCCAAATTGGATTTGTTTCGATTGATTAAGATTGAATTTGACTAATTTGGACGACGCATTAAATAATTTGGACTTCCGCCGAGATATGAATCGGGCGAAACTGAGAAAATCGATCGAAATTGGTAATGTAGGCTTTCGGGCGAAATAGATTGGACTCTCGCCGAGAATTGTATCGATCGAAACTGCGAAATTGGGCACTGTAGCATTTCGGGCGATATCGATTGGCTTTCGCCGAGAATTGTATTCATCGAAGATTGAAATTGGATACTGTAGCATTTCGGGCGAGATGGATTTGACTTTCGCCTAGAATTGTCTCGATTGAAACTGTGAAATTAGCGGATATGCCTCAAGACTCTAATCGATTGACTTTCGCCGATAAATGTATCGGCGAAACTGTGAAATTGAAGAGAAATTGCCCGAAGCTCAAATCAATCGAAGCTTTTCTAAGTGAATTTCGGTCGAAACCTTCAAACCAAAAAGTACTGTTCTATCGATACTGATGAACAGTTCAGTGAAAACCCAGATTTTTGGACTCGTTTTTGCTCAAATCCTACTCAAACTTGACTGAAATCGACAGGAAAGAACATAAATACACTAAATAGTAGTTTTCTAACGTTTTAGGGGTCAAAAATCATTGAAAACGAATTAAAAACACCCAAAAACAGAGAAAATATTGAAAATGAGTTTTCAAGCCAAGAACTTCTTCATATCACGTCGGAATCAAGCAAAACTGATTCAAATGGAAGATATTGATCCGCGTTAGGCTCTGATACCACTTGTTGGCCCTTATATTACCAAACAAGGATCAAAAGAAAGGTTTGAATGTGTAAAACGTGAAGAACACCTTGAGTGCGTGTTAGTGTGTGTTTTTCTAAGGAAAAGTACAAGGTGGCTTACCTTTCTAATTCTTTTGATAAAACCCTAATTAGGGTAAATGGGGCTTACCACAACTATTTGGTATATTAAAGCCCAATACAAAACTATCAACAAATATCATAAGTCTCCCCAAACTACTACAACCCACTAAATAAACCCAAGATTACATAAATCAAAGGATGCTACAAAATATTCCTAACAGAAAATTTAGAATCATTTGAGGCACATGATGAAGTTTGTTTGCTAGAACTTGAAATATATTCGTGAAAAGTCTTCTCTTTGGAGGAAGAGCCACTTTCAAGGTTTGTACTTCTAAAATTGATAGGCTTTAACGAACATGTAGAAGTAACGGCTTTAAAAGTTGGAGTATTTGATCTATTTGCACTCAAAGGCTCTTTTTCTTTCTTAACATGCTTTAAGATTAACTTTTCTTGTGAGGAAGTTTTGAGATTAGATATTTCTAATAAAGCGCATTCTTTTCTGCTTCAAAGTTCTTTCTTTCCGTTTCTAATATAGAATGTAAATCCTCTATTTTCTTAAGAATAGGAGGTATATCGACGAAAGAAGAATTTTCAGAATGACGAGATTTTGCTTCCTCTGTCTTAGAAGTCGCAAGAAGATTTTCTAAATTGTTAATCTTAGAATATAGCTTCGTACGTTCTTCAGCTAAGAAACCATAGTTAGCATGAGCAGTGCTCTTTTCGATTTCACAGGCATTTAAACACTTTGTCAGTTCACTAATCTTAGCATTTGAATTTTCTAATTGAGATTCTAGACAAGTGATCTTAGAGTTGGCATTTGTTAATCTACAATTGAGGCTAGCTTTCTCGTCGAGGTTCCTAACCAAACAATTGTAGTTATTTTCTAGCCTCGCTTCTAATTCCTTAATTTTTGAGCTATGCGTCTGTAACTGTGGCGTCTTAGTCTCACTCATTTTCAAGCTCTTAGTTAGTTCATCTATTTTCGCACTAGAGCTTCTAAGCTTAGATTTGAGACTAGCTATTTCCTCCTTAGACTTAGTTAATTCGTCCTCTAACTCTCTTGTACTTTTCCGCTCATTTTTCATGTTAGCATATCTAGTTTGCAAGGATTCTAACATGTCAAACAATGTAGAACTGGGAATCACAGCCTCTTTATAGGATGTGTTAGTTTCATCTTCGTGGTGTGCCATCAAAGCCAAGTGCGTCGTTTGTTCGGAGTTCGTAGTTTCTTGCTTCTTTGAGCGTGGCTTGGTCTTTGTGGTCTGCTTGCTTAACTCCTTCTTGATTAGTCGTAGTTGACGCCCAAGCTTCTTCAGCGCGGTGTCGGAGCTAAAGTCGTCGGATCGAGTAATCGAGTAGGTGTCCATTTTGGTTTTTATTTCTGTTATTAAATTTTGAAATTTTGTTGGATATTTGGATCGTAACGTGTTATGTTATTTGGATTTTTTTTTAAAATTGATTAAAATATTTGGCATTTAAAATTCATTTTTGAAAAGATTTTGGTTTATAAAGTTTGATTTAAAAATTTAACAGGATATACCAAAAGCTTTTTCTATAATGTGCCAATTGAAGGTTACTATTTTCGACAGAATTATTTTCAAGTAAAAGTTTTTCGATTGAAAATGTAGAGCTGCTTTCGATTGTTAATTTTTTTATGAGATAAGTAATGAAAGGAAAGGAAAGTTTCGATGGTAAAAATTGTAATGTTTTATGAAAGAGACTTTTTCGATGTCAAAAAGAAAAAAATTCCGATGCTTCAAATTTTCGGTAGCTTTCAAAATTTTCAATGGCTTTGAAAGTTTTGCTGTGAGTTTTATGCTAGAGTTATGTGAAATGCAATGATTAATGATTACTTCATGAAATGATTGCTAATTGTTTTACAATGATGAGGTAACGGTTACTAACATTTGGAATTTTGCATAAAAGAGTCGATGAGATGATGTGCATTAGCAGAAATGATTTTCGATCATGAGCGACAAACGAACACTTTCTCGATCGAGAACTTATTTCGATCAGGTGCAATCATTTCTATTTTCGAGAGACATTTTCGATCGTTAGCTATTCAAAAGCACAAAGTTCAATTACAATTTGCGATGGACTGCTATTGTGATGGACAGTTGATGGCTAATTATTTTTGATTGCAAAAGTGGTTTAATCGATTTCTCGATGGATACTGTTTTCGATCCTTTATTATTATTATTTTTTAAACAGTAGTATCGAAGAAAACTTCACTGAAGCTTACAAACACACGTGAATAGTCAAAAACTCAACCCAAAACAATTAAGAATGCAGATTAAGCATAGGTTATTGATCGAAAATCCAGTTCTAACACAGAATCAAACCAAAAAACAGCAAAATATATCAAATTTTTCAGAAATCGGATGAATTTTACGAAGAATACGAAGAACACAATTCATCATAAATCCGACCGAAAACAACAAATTAATCTGTAAAACTCTGGGTAATCGATCGAAACCATGAAATTGGCAAGAACAAACACTCAATTTAGCACAATCAAAGCAAAATCAGTTCGATTTTTGAAAAATCAGATTAAGAACTCGAAGAACAATTCTCAATCAAATCTTCAAAATTCGCTAAAATTTGTGGTTCGATAGAACGAAAACAAGCTCAGATCAATTACGAACATGGAATCGAACCTCAGTAACATCAAAACAAGTCGAACTAAGAAAAATCATATTGAAAATCAGCGATGAACAGTGACTTTTACGCGATGAACAGTAAAACTTCATGATGAACAGTAACGCGCGATCTCGCGAAAAAAATTCAGATTTTTAGATTCGATCCTAATTTCGATTCAAAATCCAACCTTTACACGATTAACCTGACGTCCGTGCGGCCCTCGACAGCTGTTTGCCTCATCTCTCAGACTGTAATTCAGAGGAACAGCTTATGGCATCAAAGCATGTCTCATCTCAACATCAAAGCTCTTCAACATCTCTCAACGAAAAAGTTGGTTCATGGTCTTCCAACTATAACTTTACAAAAAGAGCATCAATGTTCGGCGTGCCAATTAGGAAAAATGAAGCGAGCATCTCATCATATCAAACAAGTGGCCTCTACTTCACGTCCTCTGGAACTGCTACATATGGACCTCTATGGCCCGAGAAGAAACAGAGTATAAATGGACGCAAGTATCTGCTGGTCATAGTAGATGACTACTCTCGCTACACATGGACAAGGTTCCTCCGAACAAAAGATGAGACAGGGGACTTGATCGTCAATTTCGTGAACTCCACTCAAAATTTGCTACAGCAGACTATCCAAGTCATTCGAACAGACAATGGCACTGAGTTCAAGAACAAATGTCTTAGTGTTTTATCAGAAACTTGGAATAAGTCAACAATTTTCAGCCGCCAAGACTCCTCAACAGAATGGGGTAGTCGAACGAAAGAACAGAACTCTAGTGGAAGCCGCGCGTACGATGCTCATCCGCTCTGGTCTTCCACATTCTCTCTGGGCGGAAGCAGTAAGTACTGCTTGTTTCACTCAAAATAGGACGGTGGTTCACAAGCGCTTTGACAAGACTCCGTACGAAATTATCAACAAACGAGTACCCAACATCTCATTCTTTAAAGTCTTCGGGTGCAAGTGCTTTGTGGCGAACGACCGAGAGCAACGTGCTAAGTTTGACCCTAAAGCATTCGAAGCCACTTTCGTCGGGTATTCTTCAACATCGAAAGCGTACCCAGTATACATCAAGTCCAACCACACAATCAAAGAAAGCTACAATGTCACTTTCCACGAAGTGGCGGATATGGCTTCTGGTCACTTCAGTCCAGGACCCGTGCTTAACCCGATGGCTCCTGCACACCTCAGTTCAGGACCCGTACCTAACCAGATAGCTTCTGAATATAACAGTTCAGAACCTGTTTTCACTGGTGTGTTGGCACAAAACAAACAGAAGATGGCAACTACTCCGAATTCAACGTCAGAAGAAGCAATGAGACTTGCATTGGACGATTTGGACTCACTCTTCGAGCCAGTATATCGGTCACACACTGCTACACCTATAGTGGATTCTCCACCCGACGAGACCGACGTACCAAGTGCTTATCACGTCCCTACCTCACCCGATTCAGAATTGCCACAGAATAACGAAGAACCTATAGTGGTTATTGAGGAAGAATCATTAGAGACGATCGCTCCAAGTGCAGAATTGGAACTTCCTCAAGAAATTGATCAATCAGAGACTACAGAAAATCTAGACCCACAGATGGCTGATGCATCGACTTCAACCTTGCCTCATGAGCGCAAGTGGACTAGAGGTCACCCGGTTGATCAGATAATTGGCGATCCTTCGGATGGAGTGAGGACACGTTGTCAGCACAGTCTCTTCAGCTGCTTCTTAAGTAAAAATGAGCCTACCAAGGTAGCAAACGCACTTCAAGATCCGGCTTGGGTAATAGCGATGCACGATGAAATTCATCAATTCGAACGTCTTCATGTGTGGACCTTAGCACCCCGTCCGCATGGGAAACACAATTGTCGGAACTAAATGGGTATTCAAAAACAAGAAGAATGAAGATGGTTAAGTGATCCGGAACAAAGCAAGGCTAGTTGCGAAGGGATACAATCAACATGAAGGCATCGACTACGACGAGACAAATGCTCCTGTTACCCGAATCGAAGCTATCCGTCTTCTCTTGGCTTATGCGGCTCACATAGACTTCAAAGTCTATCAGATGGATGTTAAGACCGCCTTTCTCAACAGCATGTTAAAAGAAGAAGTCTACGTCACTCAGCCGGAAGGCTTCGTTGATCAAGAATATCCCGATCACGTCTATCGATTGGACAAAGCTCTCTATGGACTAAAACAAGCCCCACGTGCTTGGTTCGATGTCCTGAGTGAATTCCTCGTGAAGTCTGGATTCATACGAGGAACGATAGACACAACCCTCTTCATCAAATGGCAAGACAAAGATCTTCGGATCAACTAATCCACGGCTTTGCACGAAGTTTGGAGATCTAATGAAAAGCAAGTTCGAGATGAGTCACATGGGAGAGATGCAGTTCTTCTTAGGACTACAAGTCAGGCAACTCGAAGATGGGATTTTCATCAGTCAGACAAAATACATCATGAATATTCTGAAGAAATTCCATCAAGATCAGAGCAACCCTCTTAGCACTCCTATGTCACCAAGCTGCAAGTTGGATGCCGATCCCTCTGGAAAGTCGATCGACGTCACACTGTATCGCGGCATCATTGGATCTGTTCTCTACATCGCTTCGAGCCAGCCGGATATCATGTTTGCAACCTGCTTATGTGCCCGTTTTCAAGCCGATCCCAAAGAATCCCATATGCTCGCGGTTAAAAGGATTCTGCGTTACCTTAAGGGCACTTCTACCCTTGGACTATGGTATCCAAAGGGTACGAATTTCAAACTTATAGGCTATACTGACGCTGATTATGCAGGTTGCCGAATGGACAGGAAAAGCACGTTCGGTGGCGCTCAATTTCTAGGCGAAAAGCTGGTCTGCTGGTCATCCAAAAAGCAGAACTGTGTGTCAACTTCGACGGCCGAAGAGGAATATGTGGCTGCCGCCAGTTGTTGCTCCCAGATGCTGTGAATGCGGACTCAGCTTCGCGACTATGGGTACAATTTAAATAATATACCCATATATAGTGATAGTCAAAGTGCCATCGCTATTACTTGCAATCCTGTTCATCACTCACGCACAAAACACATAGACATTAGACATCACTTTATCAAAGATCATGTAGAAAAAGGCACCATAGATATGTATTTCATGAACACGGAGTACCAACTAGCTGACATTTTCACCAAGGCATTGGATGAAAAACGATTTTAATTCCTTGTCGAAAAATTAGGCATGTTGAAGCTTCCATAATATGTGCTTTACCTGATCTTCTGTGCTACTAAATGTTCTATGCTATGTGTTTTCTTTGCTTATATGCTTTATCTTGCTTGAAATAAATAATTTTTTTAAAATAAAACAAAAAAAGGGGGATGACGAAATCCTTTAGGATATTTTGATCTAAAGTCACTTAGAATTTTACCTTGACATGCGATCGATTTAATTGCTTAATTTTGTCAGTCTAAGTCGCATTCTTGTGTCTAAAGGTCGTTAGGTTGCTCCACTAGACACAAAGCCACTATACATATGTGAGGATTCAAGCCTTGTTATTTTTCTTTCTTTGGATCTATTTCTCGAGTGAGTCACACATCAATTACTTGTCTAAACTAGTGATACTTGGCTTCATACTCACCTTGCCTTAGATCCTTATGAAAATGATAAGGGCACTTAGGTTATTACTCACTCGGCCTTATAAAGTTTTTTTCCTCACATTAGCCCTTAGTCATCCACTTTGAGCCTTCTCCGGTTTCCTTTTCTTCCTTTAAATCCCATTCTCAGCCTTCAACCGTATTCTATACTCTTCGGATGGTTGTTCATACGAGAAAAGGAGGGGGAGAAAATAAAAAAAAGAAAAGAGGATGATGACAAAAGAAGGTATTGCTCAACGCGCAAAAATCAGACCAAAGGAACCTGCCTTCCGAGTATCTCTTAGAAGGTGGCATGGATCCTGCTGTGAACTTCTCCAACGATAATCTTATACGCTCGTCAGAACGGCTGGAAAGAGGAGCACCACGAAGTGAACTTCTCCAACGATAATCCGGTCTTATATCGAGAAACGAGAAGAGGAGCGCAGCGTCGGGTACGAATTCCATAACCGTGAACTTTTCCAAATAGATAATCTCTGAAACCTCTCTAGGGATTAAGAGAAGAGGAGTACGGTATCGGCTCGAGATCCAACAAGAAGAACTTCGCCTACGGTAATCTCCTATAGCCTCGTGGAGAAGCGGAGCTTCAGCTTGAGCATAGCATAAAAAGGGATAGTTCTTAAAAGAAAAAGAGGGAGAAAAGATTGAAAAGAAGAAAGACGCAAAAAAAGAGACGGACGTAGAAATGAAAGATGACGAAGAGATATGCTCACTTTCCTCTAAATTCATTCCCTTCTAAGTCCTAGCCAAACTAAAATCCATAAAAACCCTTTGATTCCAATCGACGGTCTCTCGCTTAGGTGAAATGATTAAAAATGCCTAGATCACAGGTAAATTGACTTAAAAATGCTTGTGTTGACTTGAGTGTTATAAATATAAAAATCCCAAGTTAAAAATAATTGAGTGCTAGAGCGAACCTAGTGAGAGTTGTCGAAATAAACCAGTCTATGAACTTAGGACTTTAGTTTGACGACATGACTTGACGGCATTTTCTTCTTTCAAATGTCTCGTAAAATTTTAGGTGTGACGATTGATCGAAGCAAAATAATCTAACCCATACTATAATAATAGTAATATACAAAAAAAATAAAAATTGAAATTTATATACATATATATAGAAAATTAATATTTTTTAATTTCTGAAAAATAAAAAAAATCGTGAAAGGAAAAATCTCGCACATTCTGACATGAAATATTATGTTTCATTTGCGTTGAATTGAATAAATGCGAATTTATTTTATTATCGCACATTCTAAATGTAATTTTAGATTGCATTGGTACTGAATTGTTTAAATGCGATAAATTTTTCATTGCTCTTACCCTCACGCAATATCTTCAGTACTTGTTTTTGGGGACCATGTATATGTGCTTACTAGGTAAATTTGTGTGTTATATGCCCGTGACTTGAATTGATTTCATATGCTTGCATGTTTAGTCAATTCTTGCGCATTATTTGAGTAGGAGCAAATATAAAAATCGTGCATTAGCTCCAAATATTCTTGACGTTGTTCTCTAAGCGTTTCAGATTCCTTCAAACAAAATTAAGGAGTGAGACGTCGACACTACAAGGAAAGGAGCTAGTCACAGAACAAATATTTCAAAGAAAAAAAATGCCTAAAATAATTGTTGATTAACTCCATTATTTCTAACGTTTTTCTCTATGTGGTACAGATGTTTTAATTTCCGCCAGGGAAGCTAGACGTTACTACACAGAAAATACAGGGAGTTAATTGCATTTATTTTAATTCTGAGGGGGAGCTTTAGAATGTGATTTTATTTGAAATAGGGGTCCATCTGAAAATTTTAGAAGTACTTACTATCGAGAAACTGGATATAAGAATTAATTCGCGATCATAAGTTTCTCTATCGTAAACAGTGTTGGGGACGATTTTGATTAGCCGCGAATATGCGATCGAAAAATTGAATTGGAGAGCAATTTTCGAATAAAAAATTTCTCGAGCGCAAATAGTAATGGGCCTGATCCATTTAATCACAAAATGTCAAATCGCAAACCCAACATTGACTTACAGCGAGTTAATAAAAGTTCACTTTTTGGTCAGTCGAAAAACCGTTTCTCACGCAACCCTAAATAGCAAAAATTTCTCTCTCGAAAAACTTTCACAGACATTTCCAATTTCTCAAAAATCTTTCGATTTTCAACACCAAATTGTCTTTTTAAGTAGAAATGAGATTCTTTTGACATTTGCGTGTGAGTTAACTTCATTAGCATCTGCACTTTGTAGTTGTTCGCATGATTAAGATTAGATTCTCGAATGTTCTTCAAAACTGAGAAAACTGTATGCTATTTTGTAGTGATTTAGGCATGATTATGAGTTTTATCTGAGATTAATGCCTGCATTTAAGATAGTTTCCCTGTTCTTTATGAATCTGGTAGTATAAATCTTCGGAAAATCTGCATCTTCGACTCTAATTTGAGTTTAGATAAAACTGGGCATTTGAATGTTTGAAGCCATCGAAGAACTTTGTCGATCGCAAATAGTCTTAATTGAATTCCGATTCAATTGAGATACTGTTTGTATCGAATTAGTTTTCGATCGATAAAATTTTGACTTAGTCGCTAAGACAGAAGATTTTGACCGACAAATTAATTACCATCGAGAAATCTAATTAGGATTTTTCTGTGAGCAAAAAATTAAGCACTGAATAGACAATTTAGATGCAAATTAGATCGAGCGTAAAACTTACTATCGAAAAATAGAATTTTCGATTTAATTTTATTTCGGTCGCATAAATTTAGCAGCGAAAAAATTAATTTTTCAACGCTTAATTTTTCGATCGTAAAATTCGCCTCTTAGGATTTAATTGATCGAAAAATTTCTCGACGATCGACTTAGTTTTTCGTTGACTAATTTCCCGATAGAAAAATATCGCAGCGAAAATTTTACTTAGGATCGAAAATCACGTACCGCTCGACAAATTTCAAATCGAAAAATTTTAATCGAGGAAAATTTTTCGATAGTAAATTTACCTGAGAAATAATTTCTCGATCGTAAATTTACGTGGAATTTTTCTCGATCGTAAAATTGATCTGTTACAGTCTCACGATTCCAACTTCAACACTTAGAAGATTTTTTTCTAAGACTTTTACACTGTAGCGAACATTAGCGAATAAAATTTTCTCGATCGCAAAATTAAACGGAGTTATTTGAATTGAAATCAATGCATAGGAAATCAATTTGAAAACCAAATTTATTGAGGGAAAAATATCTCGGCATGAACAGTGACATTTCCCGCGATCAAATACTTAGAAAATTTCGAACTCTTTTCATGCGGTTATATGTTTAATTCGAAATTACAATCACGCCATTGCATTTTTTCAAAATCATCCTATATGCATGCTACACGATTTCAATTCAAAATTCATCAAACATGTCATGACTTGATACCATATTATAGTTTGATGAAATTAAATCAATTTTCGACTAAAATTAAATTTATGAACTAATGAACTTTTATATCTCTTATTTTTCAGATGGATCGCTACCCTCATTATAATTGCATATACAACCACAACTTGTATCTGAAGGTCCAGGATACGAATTTCCAGCTCGATCTGAGCACCTTTCGGTGTCCAGACGAGATCATTGTCTCTATCCTGCAAGGCCACCCCATCTAGCATGCATTGACGGTCACCGCAACGGTGCCAATGGTCTATCTCCAACAATTCTGGGGATGTATAGAAGGAGTAGTGTATAATGGAGCATTATCCTTCTCAACCATAATTGGGACGCGGCACATACATATGGATAAGAACCAGTTCGGGATGATTCTGAACTTGCCATACAGCACAAACTACGACCCGCTCCCATCAGATGCAGAATGGTGCACGGTTTCATGCAGATGGGGATATCAACCGCAGCTCACCACGCTAGCTCAGGTCCAGAGCAGCGATATCCCTCATCCGTGGAATGTTCGGGATTATGAACAAGTGTCTATCGCCCAAGCATGCTGGCTTCGACAAGGGCAATGGCAACATTCTCCAGAAATTACGATTTCACGCAGCTGATCTGGAATGATCTTGCAGACCAGATTTGGCAAAAGGAGAATCGTAGATCGAAGAATGTGCCCTATGCTCGGTGGTTTAATGTAATCATCAAGGAATTCATGGAGATGCACGAGTCCATCCATTGTCTACCTCCTCGAGGAAATTATCAACCACCAGGCTTAAATTCTTTCACAATCTACGGCTCACGGACATACCAACCGTCCATGCCGATTCCTTCTGAGCTTCTACGTCTCGCTGACCACAGAGGAGACGTATACCGTATGTACTGCCGGGAGTATCACCTCACCGAGGAGATGATTCGAGGGCCCCCGACAGATTTTGGAGTTAGCCCTCCCCAACCGCAACAACACTCAAGCCCTGAGGCCATGTTGATTGATGAAGTGGCCCAGGAGCTAGAGCAGGAGGTTCCAACTCAGGACGAACACATTCCTGACATAGATGCCACATTGATCGATGCTGTGGCGGCAGAGTTGGAACATGAAGCTCCAACCGAAATATTCCAAGTGGAAGTGCCCATACAGGTTGGCGTGCTTGAAGAGCCTATCGAGGAGGCTCCTCTACAAGAAGCACAGCTAGAGGCAGAAATGGAGCTCACTTCCACTGGTGACAAATCAAGCATTTGAGGACGTTGAACGTTACCCAACTTCTCACACAGCCACCCCGTCCGACATGGAGTCTGATGAGGAAATCAGCCTGATAAGACGGCTGGAGTCCCACTTTCCCGCCGTCACCACCGCACCAGATACCGCGCTGATGACTTCTTCAAGTGTTGCCGGTACTTCGTCGCTCAATCTTGAGCCGCAACCAATCTACTGGTGTCTGATTCGCAGGCCCAACCCGAGCCTGCCGTAACACCCATAGAGGAGAATCTTCAAGATTCGACTCGAGGATTTGGTGGAAGTCGCATACAGTCACAACCTCAAGTGACTGTCAGCAAACCTGAGGAGCTAGTGCCTGCTCATGGGTTGTCAACAGGCAACATCAGTCGACCTGGTATATCTTCGACGGAGGCTTTCATACCGTTTGTGACGAACGAGCAATTCCAAGCCGCTCTCTCCGCTGCTGTTCAATTGCAAGACAAAATAATGGAGAGAGTTCTTACAGCCATAGAGACATCCCGCAGAGACACCGGGAAAGCACCTGTCTCCGAAGGCACCTCGTCACAGCCCAACCTCACACCTCCACA
Organism: Craterostigma plantagineum; assembly: GCA_027422505.1. Lineage (NCBI taxonomy): Eukaryota > Viridiplantae > Streptophyta > Magnoliopsida > Lamiales > Linderniaceae > Craterostigma > Craterostigma plantagineum. The sequence continues at coordinate 10,540,137 of JAPQWV010000002.1, forward strand.
ACCCACACCCACCGACCCTTTAGCCACTTAATCCATCCTCATCAACCCATACACCATACCCATAACCGAGCTCCACGACATCCTACACGCCTGCCTGATCGGCCTCTCCATTCGGTCGCCTCAAGAAGAGTCTCTTTATAGGCGATTGGTGGATCATCCTGAGCAACCTATTGAAACTTGCCAAGGCCGAAGCTCCCACTCAAGACGCAGACATGACGATCCTGACAATCAGGACCCTCATGAGGGGAGAAGAGGCCATGAACATCTACGAGTGGTCAAGAACAAGGCCAAGGCTCGGGTTCTGCGCAAACAGGAACTGGAGCCGGAGAAACCTCCCAACCCACTATACAAACCACCACCACCACACACCGCACACAACCTCTAAGCCCATTCTACCAACCCACCATCAGAACGCCTCCGTCGACCCCATCCACCCCATCGACCTTTACAAATCCCTTGCTTCTGGAAGAAGAAGCAAGTGCCGCGATGCTCGTAGCCTTAACAACTACTCAAGCCACTCCCAGCATTACCGCTCTGGACCAATCGGGCACTTCTGGACATGGAGCCAACCCACATGAAGTCCTAGATAAGTACATCTTCGAAGGACAGTGGATGACCCATAGTATGCCCGAGACGGCTCAAAGTCAACGGCTCAAGGACGTTCGGCACTTCCTACGTCAATCCATGGTTGACCTGGTCCTCATAGAAGACGAAGAACTTCAGGAAGGAGAAGACCACAAAGCAGTTCCTGCGAGGCTTCCAGAGCTGATTGCTCAACTAGCGGATTACCCTCCGAGGTTAACTCCAGGGACCATCCGAGTCGACATGCCGTGGGAAAACATCAGGATTGAGATACCCTTCCTATAAGACGTTCGTCAGAACATTTGGAGGTCACCGGACAAAGTCAAGGAGCTAACGGAGCTAGAGCTTCGAGGAATCTCTCACTGGGACAAGCAGAAAAGGGATACATATCTTTGGATGCTGACCAGACTTGGACCGGACCAGAGACTGGGGATTCCCAAGAATCAACTGAAAAGCTACTTCAAAGGATTATCTCCCATATGCCAGCTTCTAGGTGTCTACCATGCGAAAAGAGGAATCCCGACTCCCATCTATCAGATTGAACGGATTGATAGGACTCGAGAAGAGCTCATCGAAAGTGATCTACCGTACCTTCCAGCCGACAAAGTCTACAATCTTTACAAGCTCTATGTAAAGAGTACAACTCATGGATTCATCAAGAAGGAAGGGCTCGAGGGACTTTATCGCTTCATGTTGCGCCAAGTCAAGTACTTCGCGGTGCACGACCTTCAGATGGCTTTGGAGAGAAATATGAAGAAGGTCAACATGACAGCTCCGTACAATCAAGGACCTGAGGTCGAGAAGCTTCCCATCAATCACCTGCATTTGAGCTCAGACTTGGCAATCATCTACCACAACCCAATTGTTAAGAAGAACAGGGTAATGCTGAAGCCTGAGGTTCCCAAATATTGTGACGGGACGCTCAAGGTCGTCAGGAAAAATATAGAGCGGAGATTGGACAAAATCAACCGAGACACCATGCTGAGGATTCACATGTTCGTGAGAGAACAACCGCTCCTGATGGAACTTCTTGAGACGATCGAGGAGTGGATCAAGCTGAGGGAGACGCTAAGGGATTACGAGTACGCGCTGGGCTTGCGCAGGTCATCCTTCGCCCGACGAGGACAACTAGGGCAGACAAGCAATCAAACACAAAGGGGGAGAATGTAGAAGATCAATTCTAATTGTGCTTCGATTTTATTAGATGTCCTTGTATTTTGGGGCTTTTCTTATATTTGTCCTTAGATTAGGACTAGTTAGATATTATACCAAGTGTGTTTGGTATAAATACTTTGTAATCAAAAGCAATCAACAGATAAAGTTTTGTAAATTGATCCGAAAGGCTTGCAATTCAATTACTAGAGAGAGAACAATAGTAACTTTCTCACTCTACCCGAATTCTCTATCTTGTTCTTCATTTGAGTTTTTCGATCGAATCTTAATGTCAATGATTATCATCGAATTACTTAGAATTCATGCCTAGGATCATAGAGTTGTTAATCGTAGGACCTAACAATTAAATCTTTTTTATTGGTATTAACATAAATTTATGTGAAATTACTTTTAAAGATAAAATAACCAATATTTTTTTGCACTATTAATTTTCTGTGAATAATGGAAAGACTTGTTGATATAAATTAGTTAATATTTTCAATTGTACTTTAACCATATACACAATTCATCGATGTATAACTATTGCAAAATTAGTCTTAACATGGACCACATTATTATGAATAAATTTACGAATTACACAGTTGATTTTGATCAATACCCAAATAGCACGAGTGTTTTCAAAAATAGCGCAAAAAGAGTAAAAAAGTGTAATAAAGCGTAAAAACGCATAAAAAAGCGTAAAATAGCGTAAGCTTTTAGGAAAAAATGAGATTTTTAGTACGCATTGATGCGTTTTGTCCCGAAAATACGCGATAGCGCGCTATCTCACGCTTTTAAAACAATGCTCAGAACAAATCGCTAAACTCCCCAATGCTAGACATCTCGAGCATGATAGAGACATGAATCCAATTCCTTTACCCAATTAGTATTTATCAAACAGGAGAAATATAAGAGCACATAAAACATGCATATCATTTCAAAAACTGATCGACACGTGGTGTGCTAATATAATTTGCAAGTGCGACAAGTGATAATAAAACGAATACCTAATTACTACCACCAACGTGCGAGAGGCAGTGGACCTATCGTTTCTAGTGCAGTAAAGTGAGTAAACGAGTATCGAACACAAGGAATAAATTAAGTACTAGTAGTGACCTATCGACTCGATATTTAGCCCAAATAAAATAAGCAGATGGTTTTACGAACTATCCTAATAGATTACTCCTAAATCCACTAGAGATTCAAAGAACACGCCCAGAACTGGTAAGAGAGCTTTCAGATAATAAAGATGTGCTCGGGATTCGAATCCCGCTAGGTATTATCGCATACGACAATAAATTATCGTTCCTACGTAATTCTGACTAGATTGCAGTAATTTCCTACCCTCTAACGAGTTTGCTATCGCCCTAAACGCTCGCAGGGATCCAAAATTCAGTAATTAATAACAGCGAGGATCGAGTATTTGCTTTCGCCCTATACTCGAATCCTATCTTCTACGAACGACCTAATCGTTGTTTAGCTGTGGCCCTAAACAACTTTCCACATGATCACTTTAGACATATTAAAGTGACAAAAAAAATTCATAGATCATAGATAGATAAATAGTCATAAACACGAGTCACGATAGCATACGTCTTAAATACAAAATAACCTATTGTTCATCTAATCCCAAACACATAGGGAATTTAGCTACTCATAATAGACGGGAAAACAACGAAAGAAATAGAGAACAGAGAATGAAGACTCATGATCCTCAATACTGGCAACTTAGGGATGGTAGCGTGGATGAATTTCAGTTCTTCGTTCAATTGGGCGTGATTGCGTCGTTGATCCGTCTCTCGCGCTCCGGAATGTAACTCTGTGTTCTTTTAGGCTCTTTTTCGTCTCTTCAGGGATTAGGGGTCATATCTAGTAGGTATCCCCTTGGCCGCGTCGTAAACGGCCAAAAATAAATTAATCACCTTATTCACTAAACATTAGTATAGCGACAGTAGGGATCGTCTCCACAGGGAAAATGGTTGATTTATTTCTAGTTCGGAATTCGATTTATAATAATAATAATAATAATTAGTAGTAATAATAACAATACTAATAGTAATAATAATAGTAATAATTATACTATAATATTAATAATAATAAAAATATTGATAATATTAATAATAATAATAATATTAGTGGGGTTTTTTTTTGTTGGTTTTGGGCGCAATAGCAAATGAGAAAATATCGAAACTAACGACGATAAAATAATTATCGCTAAACATTTTAATCAACACGAAATTAAAATTAATGAATGCTAATGATATATGAAAATAACAGAAATAATGCTTACGATAGATATTGTAGAATTCATCGCTGTGAGATTTGAGATGTAGACTAATGTAAAGGTATTCAACATCACCAAGCGTATGGAGAAAAAGAGAAAGCTGAAGGGATAAACCTTGCTACACTGAACTCACAGATCGATCTCTCAAACTTCATCTCTGTTCTATATTATTATCATCTATCCTCTCATATGCTCTTAATATAAAATAGAAATACAAGGATAGAAGTACTAATCTCCTCAGCCCTTTTCGTGTCTCTCTGTGATGCTCTCTATAAAGTAAAGATAAAGCAGGAAATGAAAGCAGAAAATGAAAACAACAGTGCCCAAAACACTACAACCCTCTCGATGATCTATGTCTCTCTCGCTCAAACTCTCGACCACACTCAAGCAGGTAAAGGTAACAACACTAAAATACAACAGACCTATTTTCCTCTCGCTCGGACTATCTGCTACACTATAAAATAAAAATATGAAGATGAAGTACTGATTTCTTGATGATTTAGCTCTGTTTATAGAACCACATGAAACATAAGGGACAATTTTCTCAGATTTGCACGTGCTTGGGCAGCCCCTCGAGCTTTACGCTCCGATCTTTAGCCGTTTTGATGATAGTGAGATGTTTGCCTATTTTCTAGTTGCAGCCGCCAAGATTATATTTTCTGTCTTCTATCGTGATTTTCCTTGTATCTCCTTTGAATATGAAATCGTTGTGTGTGTGCTGAGTGATTTATCCATGCTCAATAACTACCTCGAGCCTCGCGCGTGTTGACAGCTTGGATTGTGATGTGTTCGAGAGGTCTTCAGTGCGTGTATTCACCTCTTCCAAGTTCTTGCAACTTGTTCTAATACAAGTCAAAACACCTTATGGGCCAATATATATCATATGGCCCAATTTCCATTTCCAGGGCTGCCCAATTGGTTGGGCTATTTGCTTGGGCTTCCTCGGAAATTACTTTGTTGTTCGAACTCGGTTTTCGGCGTTGTATTCTCCTCGAAATATCCACATCCAAATATTATCAGATTTATCCAATTTGCTCCGATATCTGCAAGATATGAAATATAAATTAATTCTATGATATTTGAAGCATCTCGGATAAATAACGAGCAATATCATCCTTTTATGGGGTGTAAAATTAATGTAAATTATTGTCTTATCAAATTCCCCCACACTTAAACAATTTTTGTCCTCAAGCATTTAGAAGATAAAAACAATCTAATCACGAGTTTACCGACATATATTAATTTGCCCTAGAGATAGCAATTATTCATAACATTTGGCACTAGACAATCGTATCCATTTCCGACAATTTCAGTAAAACCTGAACGCGACAAAATCAATAACTCTCACATAGATCCTCTCAAAGCGCTCAAAGTGTTTATGGGATATATGTGTATACGCTTAAATCAACATTATGAAACGAAATTACCATAAGCTTGCTAACATATCACATTGTATTCACATGACGACTTAAACGTACAAATCAAAAGGTCTTTCATTTGGTTGCAACGAGGCTTAGGGATTAGGTGGGATAATTTGGGAAAGTAAGTCAAAAATATCGAATCAGATGATTAATAATCGCTAAATCCCACGATTTTACCATGACGCACGACTAATTCGAGAATTACTCTGATCATACTAACATGTTACGGTTTCATTTTCAAGACAACTCAAAGCTTCCCAAAATCGACAAAACTAACTAGCACTTCATATATTTTTTTATGAATTTTTTTTCTTTTTTTTCTCTCTTTTTTTTCTCTCTTTTTTTTTTCGAATACATATTTCTTTGTTTTTTTTCGTATTCGCTTTTTTTTTTCGAATATATTTTTTTTCGGATGATTTTTTCGCTATAACTAAAAAACTCCTAATATCACATATCTGGACTCATTATTTTATTATCAATCTCGAAATCGTGGAATCTAAGCAATTAATAACTCATCCAATCCGACAATGGGTTGAAAAGAAAGCCAAAAGTATATATATGGGTAAATATAGTGGCTTAAGTTCAACAAGAAAAATAAGGCTAAGGCTCAAGTTGGCTCACTAAGTGGAAAATATTGAAGGTAGGGTCAATGTGTGGCCAGGGGCTTAATCCTAAGTGCCTTAATCACTTTTGTACACAAAAAATCGCCAATGATATCAACATGTATAATAGAGCAAGTTCTAGAATATTCGAAACATATATGATACTCTCGTAAAGAAAAAAAAACCGAGTATAAAGATAAATACTCTTTTTTTAAGGCTCAAATCTCACATATTTAAGTAGGCTTTGTGTCGACTCTTGCGCATTCGGTCTTAAATCAATTGAAGAAAAAGAATAATCATCCTAATACCAAATAGTTATTCCTAATTGTTTCTCTCATGTTCTATTTAACGCACATCGGTTTGCTCGCGACAAGATATGTATTCATCAACATAAAAATCTACATAGAAATCTCCCCCACACCTAAACTCTGCATTGTCCTCAATGCAGAATTCTAATGAAAATAATAGCTAAAATCTAAAGATTCCCACAACAATTTTCATTTTAATATGTTTAGAGTAGGTGCGAAGAAATAATAAAAGTGATGCTGAAAATAGAACTTCCCTGACAATGATGGGATCGTAGAGAAATTCCGAGCGAGAAGATATTTGTTTCCGAGCCTAGTGATATCTTGTAGTATACGTACCCGAGAGCAAACCTGCTTAAGCATCATTGAAACATAGATAAAACGAAATATTACAATAACAAAATAAAATTGGATAATATTGGGTTGCCTCCCAATGAGCGCTTTTCTTTAACGTCTTTGGCCAGACGTAATCTCCGTTCTTCCACTTCATGCATAAATGGGTGGGCACAACTTGATCTCTTCCACGCAAACCATAAAAGCATTCTCAAAATATGGTTTTAGCCTATGACCATTCACCTTGAAACACTTGTTAGTGGATATGCTCTCAATTTCAATAACGCCGTTTGAAAAAATATTTTTAACAATATATGGTCCCATCCAACGAGATTTGAGCTTACCTGGCATGAATTTCAACCTTGAATCGTAAAGGAGAACTTTTTGACCTATCATGAATTCTTTTTTATGTAGGAGTTTGTCGTGAAATTGCTTCGTGCGTTCCTTGTACATTCTCGCATTCTCATAGGCTTCTAGGCGAATTTCTTCAAGTTCCTGTAGCTGAAATTTTCGCTCCTCACCAGCTTTTGTGGCCTCCATGTTGCACTGTTTAACTGCCCAAAAAGCACGATGTTCAATTTCAACAGGTAAATGACACATCTTACCGAAAACTAGGCGATATGGCGACATCCCAATTGGTGTTTTAAAAGCAGTGCGATATGCCCAAAGTGCGTCGTCAAGCCGCAAGCTCCAGTCCTTACGATTCGGGTTTACGGTTTTCTCCAAAATATTCTTGACCTCCCTATTTGAAACTTCAGCTTGTCCGTTTGATTGTGGATGATAAGTAGTGGCTAATCGATGATGGACTCCGTATTTGCGCATGAGTGCTTCCACCATGCGATTGCAAAAATGTGTACCTTGGTCGCTTATAATTGCACGGGGAACTCCGAACCTACTAAAGATGTTTGATTTAAGAAATCTCACAACCACTTTAGAATCGTTAGTTCGGGTAGCCTTTGCTTCTACCCACCTCGACACATAATCAACGACAAGCAAAATATAAAGAAAACCAAACTAACTTGGAAAAGGTCCCATAAAATCCATTCCCCATACATCGAAAATTTCACAAACTAAAATAGGATTTTGTGGCATCTCATCTCTAAAAGAAATTGTACCCGTTCTTTGACAATTAGGACAACTCTTGCAAAATAAGTAAGCATCTTTAAAAATAGTTTCCCAATAAAATCCACAGTCTAAAATTTTCCTAGCAGTTCGCTTACGTCCAAAATGTCCTCCACACGCATATGTATGACAATGAGTGAGAAAATCATTAATTTCATCATTTGCAACACACCTACGTATTATTTGGTCCGAGCCAATTTTCCACAAATATGGCTCGTCCCACATGTAATATTTAGAATCGCTTTTAATTTTATTTTCTTTGAGGAGCTCAAATGTGAAGGTAACAGACCACTTACCAAGTAATTAACTATATCAGCAAACCAAGGTTCTTGATATTCCTTACCTTGAAGGCGAAATAGTTGCTCATCTGGAAATGTTTCAGAAATAGGCAGTAGCTCTTCGTCACGAATCAAACGGCTCAAGTGGTCCGCCACAGAGTTGTCCACGCCTTTGCGATCCTTGATCTCCCAATCAAACTCTTGAAGTAATAATATCCATCGTATTAGCCGCGGTTTTGACTCCTTCTTCGACAACAAATACTTAAGAGCTGCATGGTCAGAATAAACAATAACCTTAGATCCCAGTAAATAAGACCTAAATTTATGGAATGCAAAAACAATAGATAAAGCTCTTTTTCAGTTGTGGTGTAGTTGCATTGTGCCGAATCGAGAGTTTTTTACGCATAATAAATGACGTGACTCTTTTTTCCATCCTTTTGTCCAAGCACAGCTCCGACAGTGTACTTGCTCGCATCGCATATAAGCTCGAACGGTAGCTCCCAGTTAGGAGGTTGAATTATAGGTGCAGTAGTGAGTAACAATTTTAACTTGTCAAACGCCTCTTTGCATTCGTCCCCGAAATTGAATGGTACGTCATTCTGAAGTAGTCTGGTCATCGGTTGAGCGATTTTAGAGAAATCCTTAATAAATCTCCTGTAAAAACCTGCATGACCAAGAAAACTTCGAATTTCTCGAATATTAGTGGGGTATGGCAAATTAGAGATCAAATCGACCTTAGCCTTGTCTACTTCAATTCCCCGAGACGAAACTACATGACCTAGAACTATTCCTTCTTTAACCATAAAATGGCATTTTTCATAGTTAAGCACAAGATTTTTATCAATGCATCGTTTGAGTACTTCTACTAGATTACCAAGGCAATGATCAAACGAGTCTCCATAAACAGTAAAATCATCCATAAATATTTCAATGCATGTTTCTATTAAATCAGAAAATATGCTCATCATGCATCGTTGAAATGTACCAGGAGCATTACATAAACCAAAAGGCATGCGACGATATGCAAATGTGCCAAAGGGACATGTGAAGGTAGTTTTCTCTTGATCGTCGGGTGCCACGACAATTTGATAATAACCAGAAAATCCATCGAGGAAACAAAAGAAAGACTTACCTGCCAGTCTTTCTAGCATTTGATCAATGAAGGGTAGCGGAAAATGATCCTTTCGGGTAGCCGCATTTAACTTACTAAAATCAATGCACATGCGCCAACCCGTCTGTAATCTCATTGGTAGCAATTCATTTTTATCATTTTTTACGAGTGAGAAACCAGATTTCTTAGGCACAACATGAACTGGACTTACCCGTTGACTGTCTGATATTGGAAATATTATCCCCATATCTAATAATTTAATAATTTCTTTCATAACTACCTCTTTCATGGTCGGATTGAGTTTGCGTTGTGGCTCCCGTATCGGCTTAGAATCTGACTCAAGTAGGATCCTGTGCATGCATATCGACGGGCTTATTCCTTTTATGTCGGCCAAAGTCCATCCTATAGCGCTCTTGTATTCCTTTAAAACGCGTATCAGTTTCTCCTCTTGGATGGCGGTCAAGTCATTTGCAATAATTGCAATAATGACTGGCAATGTTTCTTCATCCCCCAAATAGCAATATTTGAGATGTTTTGGTAGATCTTTCAACTCCAACGTAGGTGTCTGTTCTATAGAAGGAACAATTTTTGCGTTAGAAATAGGCAATGAAAGAGTGTTTTTACCTGATTGATCGTGAGATTCCGGAAGAGCATGTAATGTCATGAGCGCGTTTTTGATATCTTCATCCACTTCAAAATGCAAATCTTTTTCTGTTTTGCTATTCTTAATCACAAAGTCGAGTGTGTCGTTAGTGAAATTACGCTCAAAATCATCTCGAACAAATGTATCAATCATACTAACAGATTCAGCATCGTCAGGATATTTCATAGCATCAAACACATTCATAGTGAGTTTTTCACCATCAAACTCTAAAGTAAGAGTTCCTGAATCAACATCTATCTTAGTTTTAGCAGTTTTCATGAATGATCGTCCTAATAAAATAACAGCAGAATCTAGCGCATGTTCATCACCCATGTCTACTATATAAAAATCAGCAGGAAAAATAAATTCACCACATTTTACCAACACATCTTCAACTAATCCTTCGGGATAAATAATGGACCTATTTGCTAATTGAATACAAATATCAGTGCACTTAGAGGTCCCATACTCATCTCATTGAATAATGATAATGGCATAACGTTGATAGAAGCTCCTAAATCTAACATGGCATTATTTATTTTTCTCGTCCCTATAGTAACTGAGATAGCAAACATACCTGGATCCTTACATTTTTGGGGGAGTTTTCGTTGAAGCGCAGCGGAAAAATTGTCACTTACTAGGATTTTTCATTCGGCTTTGTGTTTCCTTTTGTTCGAACACATTTCCTTTAAAAATTTTGCGTAACGTGGGATTTGCTTGATAGCATCCAACAGTGGAATGTTGATCTCAACTTTGCTGAAGGTCTCCATTATGCTCTTTTCTTCTTCTTCTTCTTCTTCTTCTTCTTCTTCTTCTTCTTCTTCTTGTTTTACCCTAGCAAACCTTCCAGGAAAAGGTGGAGGAACAACGATATTAGGTTTATCGAAAACAGAATCATTACTTACCTTCTTTGCATGGTCTTTAGTCTTATCTTCTCTTGGGGATTTTAAGGAAACTTCGTCATGATTAGGCTGACCGATCTCTTTCCCGTTTCGAAGAGTCATAACACTCACATTCTCTCTTGGGTTGGTCTCAACTTGGGCCGGTAGTTTTCCTTTCTCGTTCTGCATTTGACTCATTTGCTCTGCGAGTTGAGACACTTGCCTTTCTAAATTGTGCATGCTCGAGCGTGTTTCGTTAATGCTTGATCGAGTTTCCTGTTGAAAAGTGGCAGTACTAGTTGCTAAATTCTTAACAATATCCTCCAAAGACATACCTGGTTTTGATGGTGCGGCTTGTTGTGGAGGATTTGGTGGCCTTGGTGCTTGCTGCATGAAACCTGGCGGTCGATTTCCGTAACTCAGATTTGGGTGGTCACGCCATCCGGGATTGTATTGACTTGAGTATGGATCATAGCGCCTCTGAGATGGTCCTGTGTATCCTCCAATTGCATTGGCTTGCTCGCTAAGATCAAACTGAAGTGAAGGACAATTCGCTGTTGCATGTCCAGGAAATGTACATATACCACAAGCCTTTACCTGACTTGTTTTTCCAATCAGAAGTTTTTCCACAAGACGTTAGCGAATATAATTTTTGCTCAAACGAAGTAGTATTTACCTCGTTCATCCTTTGTTGGCCTACGTCTTGACGTGTTCCAAATTGTTGCGCATTTGTAGCCATGCTTGAGATCAACCGACGTGCTTCGTCTGCCGTTTTATCGACTAGCGCTCCTCCACTTGCTGCATCAATCATGTTTCTCTCCATGGGTAGCAATCCTTCGTAGAAATATTGGATAAGGGCCAATTCTGAAATTTGATGATATGGACAGCTTGCGCACAACCGCTTGAATCTTTCCCAGTATTCGTGCAGAGTTTCTCCGATCATTTGTCGAATCCCATATATCTCCTTCCGAATGTTAGCGGCACGAGATGCAGGGAAAAATTTTGCAAGGAATTGTTTTTTAAGTTCGGACCACGTAGTAATCGAACCTGATGGTAATTATTATAACCAGTCTTTTGCATGATCCGCCAGCGAGAATGGAAATGCGCGAAGACTTATCTGATCTTCCGTGACTCCGTTTGGCTTCATGGTCGAGCAAACCATGTGAAACTCCTTCAAGTGCTTGTGCGGATCTTCACCTACGTTACCATGAAAAGTAGGAAGTAAATGAATTAACCCTGATTTTAATTCAAAAGGTGTTTGAAGAATAGGAAATTCAGTGCAAAGCGGCCGTTGGTTAACATCCGGTGTAGCCATATCCCTCAACGTAAGACGGAGTGGTTGCTGCTGTTCGGTTTCCTCCATATCGCTTGCGGAAGATTCTTGTTCGGATTCCGTGCTGGATATTGATATAGTTGAATCCTTTTCCCTTTTTGCCTTTCGATTCGCCCTCGCGGTTCTCTCGATTTCTGGATCAAATATTAGTATACATGTTCGAGAAGAACGGGGCATAAACTAGAACACAAAAATCGAATTAAAAATAGAAGTAAATCAATAGACACCACCTTCCCCGGCAACGGCGCCAAAATTTGGCCGCGTCGTAAACGGCCAAAAATAAATTAATCACCTTATTCTCTAAACATTAGTATAGCGACAGTAGGGATCGTCTCCACAGGGAAAATGGTTGATTTATTTCTAGTTCGGAATTCGATTTATAATAATAATATTAATAATAATAATAATTAGTAGTAATAATAACAATACTAAAAGTAATAATAATAGTAATAATTATACTATAATATTAATAATAATAATAATATTGATAATATTAATAATAATAATATTAGTGGGGGGTTTTTTTGTTGGTTTTGGGCGCAATAGCGAACGAGCAAATACCGAAACTAACGACGATAAAATAATGATCGCTAAACATTTTAATCAACACGAAATTAAAATTAATGAATGCTAATGATATATGAAAATAACAGAAATAATGCTTACGATAGATATTGTAGAATTCATCTCTGTGAGATTTGAGATGTAGACTAATGTAACGGTATTCAACATCACCAAGCGTATGGAGAAAAAGGGAAAGCTGAAGGGATAAACCTTGCTACATTGAACTCACAGATCGATCTCTCAAATTTCATCTCTGTTCTATATTATTATCATCTATCCTCTCATATGCTCTTAATATAAATTAGAAATACAAGGATAGAAGTACTAATCTCCTCAGCCCTTTTCGTGTCTCTCTGTGATGCTCTCTATAAATTAAAGATAAAGCAGGAAATGAAAGCAGAAAATGAACAACAGTGCCCAAAACACTACAACCCTCTCGATGATCTATGTCTCTCTCGCTCAAACTCTCGACCACACTCAAGCAGGTAAAGGTAACAACACTAAAATACAACAGACCTATTTTCCTCTCGCTCAAACTATCTGCTACGCTATAAAATAAAAATATGAAGATGAAGTACTAATTTCTTGATGATTTAGCTCTATTTACAGAACCACATGAAGCATAAGGGACAATTTTCTCAGATTTGCGCGTGCTTGGGTAGCCCCTCGAGCTTTACGCTCCGATCTTTAGCCGTTTTGATGATAGTGAGATGTTTGCCTATTTTCTAGTTGCAGCCGCCAAGATTATATTTTCTGTCTTCTATCGTGATTTTCCTTGTATCTCCTTTGAATATGAAATCGTTGTGTGTGTGCTGAGTGATTTATCTCTGCTCAATAACTACCTTGAGCCTCGCGCGTGTTGACAGCTTGGATTGTGATGTGTTCGAGAGGTCTTCAGTGCGTGTATTCACCTCTGCCAAGTTCTTGCAACTTGTTCTAATACAAGTCAAAACACCTCATGGGCCAATATATATCATATGGCCCAATTTCCATTTCCAGGGCTGCCCAATTGTTTGGGCTATTTGCTTGGGCTTCCTCGGTAATTACTTTGTTGTTCGAACTCGGTTTTCGGCGTTGTATTCTCCTCGAAATATCCACGTCCAAATATTATCAGATTTATCCAATTTGCTCTGATATCTGCAAGATATGAAATATAAATTAATTCTATGATATTTGAAGCATCTCGGATAAATAACGAGCAATATCATCCTTTTATGGGGTGTAAAATTAATGTAAATTATTGTCTTATCACCCCTTTTTGAGTCGAATTTGGGCTTTTTATTTTGATTTTCGTAACGGTCACAACCTGGGACATGGGCCGTCACGACTGTGACCATCACCGACTCGAGTTGCTTCGCGTACTGCCATGGGTCACGACCAAGTGCATAGGACGTCACGACCGTGACCATCCAAGGTCCGACTCTCTGCCCAACGTCACGGCCTAGTGCATAGCTCGTCACGGCCGTGACGTCTTCTAAGCGCGTCCGCTGCCCTTGGTCATGGCCTGGTGTGTTGAGTGTCTTATGGGTGTCTTATATGCAGTTCAACAAACCTAAAGTGCATCATTCAACTTATTCGCCCACTCCCTAAGGTTTCCTTCTATGGTCTTTTCTAAAATGCGTTTTAGCTCATGGTTCACTACTTCGACCTGACCGCTAGCTTAGGGGTGGTATGGGGTGGATAGGTTGTGTGTAACACCATAACGTTCTAACGTGCGTGCAAATTGGGTGTTACATAAATGTGTACCCCTATCACTAACAATGCACCTAGGCGCCCCAAAACATGAAAACAATGCTCGAAGAAATATAACGACTACCCTGGCATCGTTCGTGGGTAAGGCTTGCGCCTCGGCCCACTTAGACACATAATCGATATCAACTAGGATGTACTTATTATTATACGAGCTAGGAAATGGACCCATGAAATCTATACCCCACACATCAAAGATCTCACAAACTAAGATGAAGTTCTGGGGCATTTCGTCGCGTTTCGAGAGATTACCTGCGCGCTGACACTGATCACAAGTGCCAACATGCCTTTGGGCGTCCTTGAAGATCGTGGGCCAGTAAAATCCGCTTTCCAACACCTTCTGAACTGTTCTATTGGCTGTGTAGTGCCCTCAATCGGTCCGTTGTGGCAGTGCCTAAGGATCTGCGTCGTCTCTCGAGCAGCCATCCATCGTCGTATCACTTGGTCTGCACATCGCCTGAAAAGATATGGGTCTTCCCAAAAGTAGTACCCCAAATCAGAAAAGAATTTCTTCTATTGCTGACTGGTGTACTCCTTTGGTAGGACCCTCTCAACAAGATAGTTAGCGTAATCTGCAAACCATGGGGTAACACACTACCACCTGTGTCGAGTATAGGTGCTCGTCTGGAAACCGATCGTGTATCGCCCTTTCGTCCTTGTTATAATTCTCGGACCCCTCTAGTCGAGAGAGGTGATCCGCCGCCAAATTTTCTACACCCTTCTTGTCCTGGATCTCTATATCGAATTCTTGAGGGAGCAGGATCCATCGAATCAGTCGAGGCTTCGCATCCGGCTTTGCTAACAAGTACTTAAGAGCCGAGTGGTCAGTAAACACAATAACTTTAGATAAGATACGATATGACCTGAACTTGTCGAAAGCGAACACGACGGCTAATAATTCCTTTTCAGTGGTCGTGTAATCGTCTTGGGCTGCGTCCAACGTCTTGCTCGCATAGTAGATCGGCCTGAAATGGTTGTCCTTGCGCTGCCCTAACACAGCCCCAACTGCATAATCACTAGCATCGCACATTAGTTCAAAGGGCAGCCCCCAATCAGGGCTACCATAATAGGTGCTTCGATTAATCGCTCCTTAAGCAAGTTAAAAGCATGCAAACACTCATCATTAAACTCAAAGGAGCATCTTTTTCTAGCAACCTGGACATGGGTCTTGCGATCTTAGAAAAATCCTTTATAAACCTACGATAAAATCCAGCATGTCCTAGAAAACTTCTATCGACTTCACGTTCGAGGGAACGGGCAGCTTTTCTATCATTTCCAACTTAGCTCGGTCCACTTCAATTCCTTTAGAGGAAATCTTATGGCCCAGAACTATGCCCTCTCGAACCATGAAGTGACACTTTTCCCCAATTAAGTGCCAACTTTGTTTTCCTCACATCTGCGAGTACGAGCTTCAGATTAGATAAACATACATCGAAGGACGACCCGAAATAGAAAAATCGTCCATAAATACCTTCATTACCTCACCTACAAGTTCGTCGAATATGGCATCATGCATCGCTGGAAGGTGACTGGGGCATTACAGAGACCGAATGACATCCTTCGATACGCGAACGTTCCGAACGGACACGTGAATGTGGTCTATCCTGGTCCTCGGGTGCTATGGGGATCTGCAGATAACCTGACAAAACATCAAGGAAATAGTAGAATGAGTGACCGACTAACTTTTCTAACATCTGATCAATAAACGGTAAAGTAAAATGATCCTTTATCGTGGCGTCATTCAACTTCCTATAGTCGATACCGACGTGCCACCCAGTCGCAGTCCTCGTCGGAATTAACTCGTTCTTGTCGTTGGCGATGACCGTCATGCCCCCCTTCTTTGGAACCACTTGGATCGGGCTAACCCATGTGCTGTCTGAAATGGGATATATCATCCCCGCATCTAGCAATTGATCACCTCCTTCTTTACGACGTCCTTCGTATTGGGATTGAGGCGCCTTGACGTTGAGCGACCGGCTTGAAATCGTCCTCCATGAGGATCTTGTGCGTACAGTTGCTCGGGTTGATACCCCCTTTATCGGATATCTTCCACGCCAAGGCCTTTTTGTGTACCTTCAACACGTCAAAGACCTGTCCCTTCTGTCCGTCGTCGAGGCTCGATGAGACAATGACTGGTAGCTCTCCATTGCTGCCAAGGAACGCATACTCAAGGTGGTCGGGCAGTGGCTTCAACTCCAGGACCGGTGGCTCCTCGACCGAGCTCTTTTCCTTGTCCTCTTCGCTGCTCTCGTCGTTGGCTATAATAGGCTCGTCGACCTCCTCCCAACACTCATCGATCGCTATAATAGTGTGCACGTCCTGCACGATGGCCTGTCACAGAATTGCACAGATCAGAGAAAATCGTGCTCAAAGACGTCTAAGAATAACATTTATCATCTTGCTCGTTACTCTTTTTCATCGAATCAGACATATTAAAAGTAACTTTTTTGCCGTCTGTCAAGGTTAATGTCCCATTTCTAACATCTATCATGGTCTCTCCCATCGCTAAGAACGGTCTACCTAAGATCAAAGGGACAATTTCATCTTCCTCCCTAGAATAACAAAATCGGCTGGGATAACAAACTTATCGACCTTAACTAGGACATCCTCGATAACGCCTCGAGGATACTTTAATGATCTATCAGCTAATTGTAGGCTCATCCTAGTAGGTTGTGGTTAACATAGTCTAGACGCTTAAACAAAGAATATGGCATGAGATTAATACTAGCGCCTCAGTCAGCTAACGCACGCTCAATCACTAAATCTCCTATAAGACAGGGAATAATAAAACTCCCTGGGTCCTTAAGCTTCTTAGGGATCTTGCTCTGGAGTATCACTGAACACTCTCCTTGCAGGCATACGATGGAGACGTGTTCGACATTCGCCTTCTCAGTGTCGGCCTTTTCGACATCGTCGACTCTGATCTCTTCCACTTCAGGCTCGTCGTGGTTTTTGAAGTTGGCGTTCTCCTTCGCCTTCCTCTTGGCGGCACTTCTTGTAGTTCTTGTCCGTTCCTTAGCTTCACCACCTTCCAATATGCTTTTGGATTCGGCTCGGTGTAGCTTGGGAGTTGTCCCTGATTTCGCCCCGCCAATTGTTTCGCCATCTGGCCCACCTGTTGTCCCAACTTTTTGATCGAAGCGTCCGTGTTCTACGTAGGTCATTCGCCTCCATATACTCCTCCATCTTCGTCATTCGACTTTCGTGGGCCGCGGTGGTTTGGCTGAAATTGGTGAGGAGTGTCTTCATCATGTCCTTCATCTCCCTCATATCGTCAGATCCTCCGGCGGGTGCGTTCTGATATTGGCGTGGCGCCCCGTTCTGGAAACCGGACGGTCTAGACTGAAATCTCGGTGGTCCTTGCCCGTGGTGGTTCTAATTCCCGTACGCCAAGTTTGGATGTGCTCGAGGCTGGTAGCTTCGCTGGCCACCTTGGTAATTTCCCATGTAATCTACGTGCTCTAGTGACTGCCCGAGTTGGCATTCTGAGGTCTCGTGGGAAGCGCCACAGATCCCGCACAGTGGTACGTATGGCGTATGCTGCGTCGGTGCGGTGGTGGTCATGACATTCACGGGCTGTGTCTGCCGGATTCAGGAGTAGTGTCCCAATGACTGTCTGCAACTAGGAGTTCGTCGTAGCGATCTGTTGCTGAAGTGCCTCGAATTTGGCATTCGTGGCCGTCTCCTCGCTAACTCCGAATAAGCCTGGTGACTTCATCCTCATATTGCCCTTCATGAAGCTATTCCTCGAGTAGTCCTCAATCAAATTCCAAGCATCAGTCACATTGAGCTTCACGAGTCCTCCTCCTGCGGCTCCGTCTAGTATGTGAATGGTCTGGTCATTGAGCCCCTTGTGGAATCGGTTGATCTGAGCTGCCTTCGACATCCCGTGTTGTGGGCACCTTTTCAGTAGCGCCTTGTAATCTCCCACACCTCGTAGAGGTTTTCTGAATCCTTCTGGTGGAAAAGAAAGATCTCTGTCTTCAACCTTAGAACCTTTGATAGTGGGAAGTAGTGGTTGACGAAGGCGGCTCGCATCTCCTCCCAAGTGGTGATCGATCTGAGCGGCAACATATCCAATCAGTCTTTCGCCCCGAACTTCAACGAGAACGGGAATAGCATCAGCTTGATCCCACGCCCGAGACCACGTTGATCTTGATGGTGTCAGTAACCGTCAAGAAAGCCTTCAGATGGGAGTAGGGATCATCGTCGGGATTGCCCTCAAACTGGGCCGTCTGGAAGATCATCTGAAGCCAAGAGTGCTTCAGGTCAAAATTGTTGTTTTCGATCGGCGGGATGACAATCGCCTACTCAGTACCGCCTAGTGCAGCATTCCTGAGGAGATCTTGAAGTGATGGCTCCTCCTTGTGGACGGGCACTCTATGGTCCGCCATTTCTACTTCTGTGTAGGGACTATCTACGGCTGGCTCTACACGAGAATTTTGGGTCGATCCTGCGAACTGTCCTCTGAATAGCTAACTAGATGGTCATGAGAGCTAGTGGAAGTTCCTTCGGTGTCGTACTTGAGTTTCCTTCGTAACTTCCGCTCGAAATCTGGGTCTGCATCAACGATGGGACCTTATGGATGGCTTCGGGTCATTCACCGCTGAATCGTACCTTGAAGAAGCAAAACTGAAAATTAGCGAAGAAATAAATAACTACGTCGAAGAGATAACGATACTAATAATGATGTATGAAAAACAAATAACGCGAATAACACAAATAACGCAAACAGTAACGACAAAATGAAAACTAACAAAAAACATCAAATAAAGTGGCTAAAGTACCGAACTAAGGTGTTCCTAATATCAATCTATTCCGCGGCAACGACGCCAAAACCTTGATCGAGTCGTGGTGTGCTAATATAATTTGCAAGTGCGACAAGTGATAATGTAAAACGAATACCTAATTACAACCACCAACGTGCAAGAGGCAGTGGATCTATCGTTTGTAGTGCAGTCTAGTGAGTAAACGAGTATCGAACACAAGGAATAAATTAAGTACTAGTAGTGACCTATTGACTCGATATTTAGCATACATAAAATAAGAGATGGTTTTACGAACTATCCTAACAGATTACTCCTAGATCCATTAGAGATTCAAAGAACACGCCTAAAACTGGTAAGAGAGCTTTCAGATAATAAAGATGTGCTCGGGATTCGAATGCCGCTAGGTATTATCGCCTAAGATAGTAAATTATCGTTCCTACGTGATTCTAACTAGATCGCAGTAATTTCCTACCCGTTAACGAGTTTGCTGTCACCCTAAACGCTCGCGGGGATCTAAAATTCAGTAAATACTAACGGCGAGGACGCCCTATACTCGAATCCTATCTTCTACGAACGGCCTAATCGTTGTTTAGCTATCGCTCTAAAAGATTTCCACACGATCACTTTAACACATAGACATATGAAAGCGACGAAACAATTTCATAGATAGATAAATAGTCATAAACACGAACATACGTCTTAACTACAAAATAACCTAGCGTTCATCTAATTCCAAACACATAGGGAATTTAGCTACTCATAATAGACGGGAAAACAATGAAAGAAATAGAGAACAGAGAATGAAGACTCACGATCTTGAATACTGGCGAATTAGGGATGGTAGCGTGGATGAATCTCAGTTCTTCGTTCAATTGGGCGTGATTGCGTCGTTGATCCATCTCTCGCGCCTCGGAATGCAATTCTGTGTTCTTTTAGGCTCTTTTTCGTCTCTTCAGGGATTAGGTTGATATCTGGTAGGTATCCCCTTTTCTGAGTTGAATTTGGGCTTTTTATACAGATTTTCGCACGGTCAAGGTCGTGACCATCACCGACTTGAGTTGCTTCGCGTACTGCCATGGGTCACGACCAAGTGCATAGGACGTCATGGCCGTGACCATCTAAGGTCCAACTCTCTGCCCAACGTCACAGCCTAGTGCATAGCTCGTCACGGCCGTGACCTCTTCTAAGCGCGTCCGCTGCCCTTGGTCACGGCCTGGTGCGTTGAGTGTCACGACCGTGACCATCATCAGTGTGTTATGTTTCGCCTCTACCTGGTGTCACGGCCTGGTGCAAGGAGTATCATGGCCGTGCCAGTTTTCTTCAGACTTGCTCCGTTTTGCCTCGTTTTCGCTCCTCTTCGCCCGAAACTCGTCCGAAGGCCTTATAGTACCAAAATAAAAATAAATAGGGTCAATAAGTGCATAAGATGACTACGAAAACTCTATTACGAGCCAACTAAATACTACGATAAATGTACTATAATACGTTTATCAAACCTCCCCACACTTAAGCATTTACTTGTCCTCAAGTAAATTAGAAGTCAGAGAAGGCACCAAAAAGGATAACGGCACAATTGTTCGCAACTTATCATCGTAGATAGAAAGCACAAAATGGAATCAAGCAAACAATCGTGAATAATGCACTAATGATCGGCGCCTATCGATCTAATCTTCCTTAGCACTGCTAATCAAGACCCATACCTCACAGGGATTCACTCAATTCACTGAAGTGTATAGGCTAGCATATAGTGAGTCGCTCAGTTCGTGCACTAGTCCAACCCCTATCATAGGCTTGCAAGCTAATCGCATATCTACTAGTTAGAGTGGCAAGTATAAATCTAAGGGTCTTTCGGGTCGAATGGGTCAAATAATACTGACTTGACAAGCATAGATACTGCACACGTAATCTTAAAGCTAGCATGATCAAATTGCAAGTCACATGCTGCAACATAAGACTCAACATTCTCGCTCTTAAATCCTAGACTTTTCTGCCCGACCCTCTCAACCCAGTCCCCTTTCATTTTCTGCCCATTCACCTTAATTACACTATACTTTTGTGCTGTTGGTCCCGATTGCACCAAACAAGGAATCAAAGAGGCTTAGAAGGGATGAAAAGGAAGAGGTTCTCACCTTCAAGTGTGTGTATTGTGTGAAAAGTAGGGATAGCCTTTTGATCTTTGATTACTTTGAAATTAGTGTTGGTAAAACCTTATATACCACATTAACCCTAGGTATATTAAGGCCCAATCACTAAAGTTTAACTAATTACATTCTAGTCCAAAGCCTAAGTTTAAAGGATAATTACAATATATAACCCAAGACTAAAACTATTGACACAATCTATAAATATCCTAACAATCTCCCCCTTTGTGTCAATTGTTGGGAGTCTTGGATCTTGGGCGTTGTGATGGAGGATTAGCGAGTTTGTGTTTCGCGAAGTCCTAGCTTGAACTCGAAGGCACGGAGATTCCTTCGAAGCACGATTCGATCAGCTATAGCGTCAATGAACTTCGTGAACTTGGATCGGCAGTGTGGGTCTTCTTTCGAAAGGATGCGTCAAATTCTCATGAGCTTGTCTTGGATGATGGTGAGTGTTCCATCCGAGAACTTTGCCACTTCGGAGCAGCGCAGTAGCCTCATCTTTCCCTTGTAGTTCGAGTAGGCGACCGCCGGATCATCTCCGTCGATCACATCGCCCTCTCAATAGTCGTCCGCGTTCTTGAAAGATGGGCGAGTCAGGTTCACCTTCATCAGGTTGTGCTCCACCGCCATCTGCAGATCGTGGGAGGCGAAGTATCTCACTTGTCGGAGCATGTGTCGCTTGAGAGCCAAGTAGCCCATAGTGACCGGTTCAGCCCGTACGAGATGTCCAGAACTTCTGAGGACGAGTCTGAACTGCTTCATGGATTCCAGCATGCTGTACAGATCACCCAGGCGCAGAAATTTGAAGTCCGCCTCGCTTACTTCATAGTAGCTCTCATCCTGCCTCATCACCGTGAACACTGGATAGTGGACACGTCCTTTCGACTCCTGGCGAATGTCAGTGACTTTGCAGATGGGAGCCCGACTCATCTCAAGAGCGAAGTTTTCCTCATCGATCAGCGTCCGCTTTGTGCATTTGTGGCAAAGAAGGCTCCATCGGTATAGCTTCTTCTTTTCCTCGCTCCAGTTTTGGACATTCATCAGCTCGTATTCATCGAAGACGGTGATGATCTGCTCCTTGCGCCGCCAGATCCTCTTTCTGATCTCTTCTTGGAATGGTGCGGTGATTTTCTTGTTTTCCCACGGTGCTTCCGGTATATCCGCCGTGGGCACATCCGGTAGAGCAGCAGGAGCCTCAGCTTGCTGCGCTTGAAATTGTAGGATGTTCGCGAGCTCGGCGGGTTCGGCGTCGTACTCCTCTCCGTTCTCGTTGTCTGCAGTGTTGATCAGCGTAAGCAAAGCTTCTTTTAACAGACGTCGAGCATTTTCCACCAACTTCCTCGCTGCTACTGCATCGGCGGGTGTGTACAGCCATTCATCGTTAAAGATGTAGGCCTCGATCTCATTCTGCACGCAGTAGAAGTCCTTGGAAGCACGTTGGAGTCAGTATTGAGAGGGGTATGGCTGTGTGATGGCGAGGGTGTTGCATCGGAGGAGTTTGTGGATTGTGGGGATGGTTGTGGTGGAGATTCTAGTGGTTCGTTTGAGGTGATGGTTTTGGCTAGGATGATTTGGGTGTCAGGTGGTGTAGATGTGGTGGTGGCCTCTAACGTCGATGTGACAGTTTGAGGTTCCGAGATGGTGGGTGGAGAAGGTGTGGTGGTGGTCTCTAATGTCGATGTGACGATTAGAGTTTCGGAGACGGTAGTAGGTGGTGGTGAGGGTGATTTAGCTAGTGACTCGGGGTTAATAGGATGGGATTTTTGACTGGTGGGGTGTGAGGTTTCTGTTGCGGGCGTCGTTTCAGGTGCAGAGGAGGAAGGCGGCGTCGATTGCACGAGTCCTTGAGATTGTGAGCCTTGATGCCTATTCTCCCCCTCGCGGCGATCTTGATCATCGTCTTGATCGTCGCGCCTGATCCCGCTAGACTATCCTTGAGCACGACAAGTCATTGGTTGAGTCATTATTGCCTTCATCTGCTGTTCCTCCTCGTCGAGTTCCGTCATTGACTCGAATCGGACTCTGAGGATGTAGAAAAGCTCCTTTGCGGAAATGGAGGAAGAACAGCTTCTGCATCCACATGTTGCGGTGGTGGTGGCGTCTCCGGGGCCAGACCTTTGCCTTTGTCGATTGTGGATGCATCGAGACGCGCGTAGACTTTATCGAGGATAGACGCCTCAAGAGTCTTTGCAAACTCTTGAAAACGAGCCTCTAGCGCGGTCTCGGAGACAAAATGGTGTAAGTTTAACAAGTTGGAATCACGAAGAAATACAACTGACAACGAATCGGAGAAGATAGCCGATCGGCCGCCCGTTTGCACAGGACGGGAAACGACGGGGTCACTAAGACTTCACGTTGTCATCATCGATGAGACAGACTCAAACGAATGATGGCCTAGGCTCGCGGTTGTTGTGATGTCGGCCGTGCTAGGTCTTTCGCTCTCAGTCACAGAGACATCATCGAGCGTTCCGACAGGATCACGGAGACTCTGTAGTGTAGTAAAAGGTGTATGTGTCATAGAAACGTATGAAATTATGGGGAGTGAGGGCACTAGACTCGATGTGATTGAAGAGGATGCAGTCTGAGGCGAAGGACTGCTTGTTTCAACATCGACTATCTCCAAGTGGGATGTCGATGGCATACGTAGCTCCTCGTGGAATGAAATATCTTCCTGTAGAGAGGAAGATAAGTGGATTGGTGGGGTTGTTTGCGTGGTTGAGCCATGTGTGGCTTCTTCTACTCGGGAGGTGAACACATCACCCCCTGCACCTATGGTTTGGGCTCGGCTTGTTTGTGGCTGAGGAGGTAGATCGTTTTTCCGTTTTGATCGACGCTCCGTGGTGCGGCTTACGTCATCCTCGCGCGACCATTTTTTTGGTACGCGGGTGGAAGAGGATGCGGCGCGACTCGATGACTTTTTAGAAGTGGTGGTGGGATTTTGGCTAGTCCCGGGGTTAGGAGCAGCGGGGCTGGTCTGCTCCGTAGTGACAATGGATAGTGGACGGGGACTTTCGCGGGATGAAGCGGTGGAGGCGCGGTATTCTCGGACGTGTGGGTTTGTCTGGTCGGCATAGGCGAGTACTTCGTCCGGGATAATCATGGCGTGCCGATCTTTCACCTTGGTGTTTTTCTTGGCAACCTTCCCGACGACTGGAATTATGAAGTGCTCACTCGCCGGGCGGATGCGGATGTTGGTGGAGAACAGGCGGAAGTGTTTGATGATCACTGGGAGCCACCGCATGTAAGGAACGAAGCGGTTTTTGACTCCCTTGGCGACTTCCAGATCGCGGCGTTGGACCATGGAGACGAGATCCAGCCAGATGATCTCGGTGTAGTTGTACTTGCGGTTGTGTGCGATGTCGGTTAGGATGGTGAGGATGTGGTGGTTCCCGCGGTCCTGACCAGCATGCTTCCCTGACATGCATTTGTTCAGCAGTAGGTATAGTGTTCGCCAGGGTTGAGGTAGATTGCGTGTGGTGACTTCACTAAGGACAAGTGGGCCCTTCTTCTTCTTGTTTTCAGGTTGGTAGCCCAATCTATCGATGTCTTCAATGAGTTGTTCGTGCATCGGTAGTGGATCGTAGGGTGAGTAGACAGGGAGTTGGAGTACTTCTTGGACAATCTTGCGGGTGAGGACTACTGTTTCTTGATCGATCTCGGCGGACATAGCTGAAGCGAGGTAGTGTGGTCCTGCAATCAGCAATGTGTGCCAGAACTGCTGAAGGTACACTTGCGCTTCGGGCTCGCCATGAGTGAGGGCGTGTCGGAGGGGATGCCCTTTGAGGATCTCTATGATGATGGGAGCATCGCACCGGAAGTTGTCCGAGTCCACCATGTGGTTGTTTGGTATCTAGGCAGCCCATCGACTTGTTGGGAAGACCTGCTCGATTGGTGGAACAAACGTCAGTGTATTTAGCTCGATGCGAGCGACGTCCCTTTGAATTGCTGCGGCCTCAAGTGCTTCAAGTGCTTCTCGGTTTGTGTTAGTCATATCTGTGCTTGACAGAAATTGTAGCATGATTAGTACGGACGAAATTGCGAGAACATGGATATAGGTAAGATATGGGTAAAGCAATAAAATGAAGTATAGAAGTGCCCAAAATTGTAAAGATAAAAGTAAAATTAAAATTAACTAAGAGTCCTATTGAAATAAAGTTGTTTGAATGTTGGTTATGTGATGGCGAGTTTCGACAATTTTAGGAAATTAAACGAAATTTTTCCAATACTTAGAAAATTTTCAGGGTTGAAGGTGTTCATGTGATATGAGAAAATTTTGGTACATGAGCAAGCCGAAAAAAAATTTTCGCATTTAGTGTAGAATTTCGCATGTAGGGAAAATTGTCGCAAGTTAAGGAAATTTTCGCATTCAGTGGAAAAATTCGCATTCAGTGGAAAATTTCGCATGTAGTTTAAATTTTTGCAAGTAGTGGAAAAATGTCGCAGATTATGGAATTTCACAAGTTATCAAAAATTTTCGCATGTAATGGAAATTTCGCTAATTATCACACATATACAAGTCGAGAGAAATTTTCGCAGATAGAGTAAAATTTCGTATGTATAGAAATTTCGCTAATTATCACACATAGACAAGTCGAGAGAAATTTTCGCAGATAGAGTAAAATTTCGTATGTATGGAAATTTTCGCACGTTAAGGAAATTTCGCATTCAGAGTAAATTTTCGCATGTAGTGGGAAATTTCGCAAGTTATCCAAAAAATTTTCGCGGTTAACATATTTTCTCAAAAGGTATTAAATTTTCGCAAGTAGAAAAATTTTTCAAGCTATCCAAATATTTTTGTAAGTTTTGAATTTTTCTCAAGTGATATGAAAGTTTCGCGGAGTGATAAAGCTTTGAAGAAAATCTGCTCAAGTGATAAAATTTCTCGGGTTGAAATTTCTGGGTCACTGTAGTTGCGAAATAGTGAAGATACGAAAAGATGTAATATGAAGTGAGGTGTATGAAAATTTCGCGGGGCATCACTCAGTGCAGTGAGGTGTATGAAAATAGTGAAGATACGAAAAGATGTAATATGAAGTGAGGTGTATGAAACTTTCGCGGGACCTTAGTTACTGTAGCAGCAAGAAATTTCTCGGGTAAAAGTTTCGCAGGACCTTAGTCACTGTAGCAGCGAGAATTTTTAACGCAAGAAATTTCTCGTATAAAAATTTTCGCGGGACCTCAGTCACTGTAGCGGCAAGAAATTTCTCGGATAAAAGTTTTCGCAGGACCTTAGGCACTGTAGCAGCGAGAATTTTTAACGCAAGAAATTTCTCGGATAAAAATTTTCGTGGGACCTCCTCACTGTAGCAGCAAATATCTAACGTTTAAAGCATTTTTCTGAAGATTTTTCTTGGTGAAGAACACTGTGTGAAGACGTACAACACGACGATATGATTTTTGCTTTAGACCCAGTCAAATCTTAACCAACATGCAATAAACTGGACTCAATCGACTCGAAATTGGACGGGCAATACACATTTGGGGGTTTTAAACACCAAAATCCTAACATGCGTCCGTATTAAAGCCGAGAAAAATTAATTTTTAAACCTAAAAAAATTAAAAAACGGGGTAATCACAGAGTGAAACGAACGAGAGTTGGTTTATTTGCGATTCATACCGAAAAGCTGATTTTGACAACGGAGTATGCAGAAAAACGGATTTTGAGGACGTATTTGAAGAAGACGACGATTGCGAGAGGTTGAGAAATTTTTGAAGAGGATGGTGCGAAATTTTTGAATTTTCTCGGGAATTTGGAAGATTGTGAAAAAGTTAAGTGTTCTGGGGTTTTGTGACTGTTCATGCGAGATTTTGAGTTAATGGGCCGAAATTCGTGGGCTTGGTCAAAATTGGGTCCTGGGCCGATTTTCGCGGGCTTGGTCAAAATTGGATCCTATTGGTCCAATTTAACCCCGTTTGACCAAAATTCCAAAAATTAAACTTTCAGCCCAAAAATTAATTGGTCCAATTTTGACTACGTTTGACCAAAATTTAGAATTTCAACCCAAATCTTTTTTTTTTAAATAAGCGAAATCAGAAACTCCCCCTTAATCTATAACTCCCTTTTTAGATAAAGAGAAAAAAACTGAAACTCCCCTTAATCGAAAATTCCCCCTTAAGAGACATAATTCAGAAGACACATAGAAAATGGAGTAAAGTGAAAAGACATATGTACACTTTATCAAAGTTCATGTAGGGTCGATTGATCACAACTGAAGATTCAACATGCCCAGCATAGTCACAAGGTGTTGGGATCGTTTGACATCCAACGGTTTTGTGAAAATGTCGGCTAGTTGATCTTCGATAGTGACGTAGTGCAATTCAATCGTCCCTTGTTCGACATGTTCTTTGATGAAGTGGTGACGAATATCTATGTGTTTCGTTCTCGAGTGATGTACCGGATTACTCGTCATCGCAATCGCACTCTTCGAGCCACAATAAATGGGAATTTTATTTACATGAAAATTAAAATCTCGTAGTTGGGTTCTCATCCACAAAAGCTGTGAACAACAACTAGCGGCGGCTACATATTCTGCCTCCGTCGATGAAGTTGAGACACATTTTTGTTTTCGAGAAGACCAACTCACGAGTTTACCGCCCAAGAAGTGTGCAGCTCCAGAGGTGCTTTTTCGATCCATCTTGCATCCTGCGTAATACGAGTCAGAGAATCCAACCAGTTTGAAGTCCAATCTAGTGGGGTACCACAAACCCAGATTGGGTGTTCCTTTGAGATAGCGGAGAATCCTTTTGACAGCAGTGAGATGGGATTCCTTAGGTGTAGCCTGAAAGCGAGCGCAGATTCCTGTCGAGAGAATGATATCCGGTCGACTAGTAGTGAGGTACAGAAGAGAGCCTATTATCCCACGATAGACGGTTTGGTCAACGGGAGCACCAGATGGGTCCGCGTCGGGTCGGCCAGAGGGCGACATAGGTGTAGCAGCAGTCTTAGCATCCTTCATTCCATATTTCTCGAGGATATCATGGATGTATTTGGACTGGTTGATGAAGATTCCGTCGGGGAGTTGCTTTACTTGAAGACCAAGAAAGAAATTCAGCTCTCCCATCATACTCATTTCGAATTTCTCTTTCATCAATTCTGCGAACTCTTCACACAGTTGTGGTTTAGTCGATCCAAAAATGATGTCATCGACATAAATCTGTACAATCATAATGTCCGGGCCACTCCGCTTGGTGAAGAGAGTTGTATCCAGAGATCCTTTCTTGAATCCAGACTGAACAAGGAAGTCTGAAAGGACGTCATACCAAGCTCAGGGAGCCTGTTTTAGTCCGTAGAGGGCCTTGTAGAGTCGATATACGTGATGAGGAAACTCTTCGCTCAAGAACCCTTCAGGTTGATCAACGTACACTTCTTCTTTGAGAAATCCATTCAGAAATGCAGTCTTCACGTCCATTTGGTAGACTTTAAAGTTCTTGTGAGCAGCAAAGGCAAGAAAAATTCGTATTGCTTCGATCCTGGCAACGGGGGCGAAAGTTTCATCGTAGTGATGCCCTCTTGTTGATTGTACCCCTTAGCCCTTGCTTTATTGCGGATGACAACACCGTCTTCATCCTTTTTGTTCTTGAAGATCCACTTCGTGCCGATAATGGATCTGTTGTGAGGGCGTGATACGAGTTCCCAAACATGTAAACGTTTGAACTGATTTATTTCCTCCTTCATTGCAATCAGCCAATCAAGATCGTTGAGAGCTTTAGCTACTCGTGATGGTTCGGCTTGACTGAGATAGCAAGCGAACAGACTTTCATTCATCGTAGCCGAACGCGTCGAAACACCGGATGTGGATCCCCAATAATCTGATTCGTAGGATGAGAGCGAGCCCACAGTGGTACATTGGTCTGTGAGGAGCTAGCTGCATTTGTGTCGATTAGAGGCTCATTAGATTGGGGTCCAGTGTCCGAAGAGGAGATCTCAATCGTAGTGGATTGAGAGGGTTCGGCATCAGGATCAGCAGTCTTCCCAGGGTTGGGTAAAATGTCGTCTTCGTTGAGATTGAAATCATCCAAGTTTGGAGGGACGACATCATCGCCGATAGTCGGTTGTGTAGGTGGGGTGGGTGCAGCTGTAGGTTGAGTTGTGGTGACGGGAGTCTTGGGGACTGGATAGAAGTACTCGAAGAGCAGATCGAGATCCAGTTCGCTAGAGTTGCCCTCAGATGAGGAAGTTCCCGTAGTAGAAAGTTGACCTTTTGTCAACGACTGTAAAAGACCCGGTTCTGGACTGATGAGCAGAAGCCATGAGGTCGCCTTCGCTTTCGTCAAAGGTGAATTTGTGCTTTCAATGACCGATCGTTTCTCCTTAAGATAGATTCTGTATGCCTTCGTGTTCTGCGAATATCCAACAAAGATGCCTTCAAGTGCTTTTGTATCAAGCTTTCCAAGATGTTGGCAATCATTGGCCACAAAACATCGACAACTGAAGACCCTTAGATAAGATATATCCGGGATGCAACGGTTATTCAGCATCTCGTATGTGGTGCGGTTGAATCTCTTGTGGATAGAAGCCCGGTTCTGCGTGTAGCAAGCCGTTTGAATAGCTTCGCCCCAAAGAGAGTGAGGAAGTCCGGATTGGATGAGAAGAGTCCTAGCTGCTTCGACTAATGTCCTATTCTTAGGCTCAACGACACCATTCTGTTTCGGTGTCTTCACAACTGAGAACTGCTGGGTGATGCCCAGAGTGGCATAGAAATCACTGAGCTTCTTGTTCTTAAATTCAGTTCCGTTGTCAGTTCTGATAATCCGAACCTTCTATTGATGAAGAGTTTGAGATGTAACAACAAATTCAATGATTAAATCAGGAACTTCATCCTTTGTGCGAACAAGTTTCGTCCACGTGTAGCGCGAGAAGTCGTCGACAATCACAAGAGTATACCGTCTTCCTCCGAGTGTAGCCGTATGCATCGGGCCACAAAGATCCATGTGCAAGAGCTCGAGAATGAGCTTAGAGGACGGTGTTTCTTTTGAGATGTGAGACGAGCGCTTCATCTCCCCCAATTCACAGGCAGGGCAGTGATGCTCGTTATGATAGGACAACTGAGGTAGACTGTTGACGAGCTTATCTTGGCGCAGTTTGTTGAGAGTCTTGAAATTGAGATGTGAGAGACGTCGGTGCCATAGATCGTTCAACTTGGGTGCAGCACGAGAGAGAAGGCATATTGGTCGAGAGGTCGTACTATTGAGTACGTAGAGGTGAGACGTGCGCGTTCCAGAAAGAAGTGGTAGTCCCGAGGCATTGGCAATGCTGCAGATGTCAGATTCGAAGAGAACCTTGTATCCTTCATCGCAGAAACGACCGATGCTGAAGAGATTGTAGCTCAAACCCTCGACGTAAGAGATGCCCTTGATCGTCAGTTTGTCATGGACGAGATCGCCAGTTCCGAAAATCGCCATTTGACTGTTTCCGAAGGAGACCCTTCCAAGATAGCACTCGGAGAAGTTGCTCAACAGCTCCTTGTTCCCCGTCATGTGTGTGGAGCAACCTGAATCTAGATACCACACATGACAGACCTGCAAACATCAACAAACGTTGGGTCCCGTTTACGTACGGGACCTTCTTGTGATACAAGTAAAATTTTCATGCGCTTAACGGGAAATGTGGGGTCTAAATCAGGTTGCGCTAGATCTAATTTAGATTTCCCGTTGTGATTTGTTTGATGAGGCGGTATTATGGTTTTTCTAACCCATATTTGCCTAACTTATGCTTGCATGTATGGTGCCTTATGCATGAATTGGTGTGAGGGATGTTGTGGTTGTTTTCGTCCTCCGGTTTTAGTTGCCTTTTGCTTGTGAGCAGTAGGTGACTTTGCTTTTGACGACGAAAGGCGTTTTCGCTTAACCGTAGGTTTAGGCGAAATGGGAGAATGCAAAGGCATCGCAGAGGAGATTCGCTTGCGTGGTCGAAGTGTTGCATGTTCATGTGTTTCATATTCATGAAAGTGTGGGAGAACAAAGTCATTGCAGCAACACATAAACATTAGCTTGGTAAAAGGAAGATTCGTTCTGGTAACATAATTATCTACGTCCTTAAGATATTGAGATTCATTACATAAAGAGGAAAGACGAGTATAGGATGGTCTTTTCTTCTTGTCATCGAAGAGCGGGTTCTCCTTTATTCCAAATGAACTCCTTTCCAGAGACGTCGAACTCACATTCCCTGTATCCATAGGAATACGAGAGTTAGTGTTTGAACAAGTTTCAGCTTCAGGAGTCATCTTCGCCGTCCTCTTACATTTAGATGTTTAAGAATCGGGTACTTGACTCGATGTAGAGGGATTGTTCGTATTGTGAAATTGCTCTAGTGTAAAGATTTTGCTAAGTAGATCATCTCGCTCCTTCGCGAAGGCCTTCCGCTCTAATTCTAGTGTTCGTTCTAGTTCTTCTATGACCAGAAGTTTCTCTGGGATATAGATGCGAGAAAGCGCTTCTCGGAAAGCAATTTCATGTTCTTTGGTTGGGAGTAGAGTTTCGACGTCCTCCGAGAGTGAAGGTTTCTTAGTCTTATCACTAGCATTCAATTCTGTGTAGTCATACGCGATTTCTGCCCAATGAATGTTCTGTTCCCTCTTTTCTTCCGAGATGACAACGGAGGATGATCTCACAAATGGCATAAGCTGCGAGGGAGCACCCTTTCTTGTTTGCAGGAACGTAGTGTTACATATGTTATACCTTTTAACCATTATCGGCGTTGGTTCGCAATTGCTGGCCAGGCCGATTGCCTCCCGGGCGTCGTAAAATTCTGTTTCTGCCGGTTGGTTCAACTGGCATAAGAGATGTGCGTTTTTGTTTCTAAGGTGAAGCTGCTCTTCAAGTTCTTTCACCTTTCGGTACAGTCTAACTCTTTCCTTAGTAAGCAGTTCATATTGTGCGGCCGTCAAGAGACGAGATGTTTCACATGAACTGAGGCCAATGTGGTTTCCTTAACCTTAGTCTCACTTTGTTTATTCTTGTTTTGCAGACGTTTGACTAATGCTTCAGAGGTAATTAGTCGTTCGTTTGCACAAGCGAGCTCTTCTACTTTTAAACTAAGTAAGGCATAGTTGTTTTTAAATTTTAGTTTAAGTTCAGCATAATCCATAGCGTCTACAGTGGGTTTCTTAATGGTGTGTCGGTTATTAAACACATCATCGAGTTGTGAAATTCGTACCTCAGACTCGGCGTTAGTACGAGTCTTAGCTGTGTTCTCACCGGTGTTAACCATCTCCTCGTCCTCGTCATGTTCGACCAGCCTTGCCATGCAGCAATCTTCATCCTTAGGCTCCTCGTCTTCTGAAGTGTCGTTCACCCACTCAGCTTCTTCGGTGAGAAGAACTTTCCCACTCTCCATTTTGCGGGTCATTCTGGCCTTACGGTCGTAGTAGCCAGAGTCCTTCACGCGTGGGGCGTGGCAATCCTTGGCAAAGTGCCCTAACTTTCCACACCGAAAGCACTTCACAGACTTTTGAGGTGCGGATTCCTCCTCTTTCTTTATCGGCTTAGCTTCCTCCGTGGGAGTGGTCTTTTTGGTGCTGCTAAAGGTTCTTTGGCGATTGGAGGAGGGTGAGGATTTTTTCCCGATCTTCTTTGAGACCATCTTTGTGAGCATTGCCAGTTGCTTGCGTAGATCACGAACATCTTCATCAGATTCTGTATCAGCTTCGGATCCTGAAGAGGTTTCAGATACAACAGTTGGTAGCTTCCCTTTGTTCTGTTTGGCCTTAGAGGTGGAAGATCGTTCGGTAGTCTTGTTCGAGAGGAGAGCCAGTGGGTCGACTCGAGTGTTGGTGGACTGAGGTTGCACGTAAGGAGCATAGGCAGACAGACTGTCGTAGAGAGCATGGATGGAGGTGTTAGAGAGGTCCTTACTCTGAATCATCATCACGATTGCATTGCCCCAATGTGGTTTGAGGCTACCAAGGAAGTGGTTGTTGATATCGAATTTGTCCCTCGAGATCTTGGCTTTCTTGAGTTCATTGATGACCTTCAAGTATCGGTGGTATGTGTCACGCAGCTCCTCTCCTTCATAGGCCTGGAAGTGTTCATACTGCGAGCGACATGCTTTCTTGAGTTCATCCTATATTTCCTTGGCAGTTGTGCAGCACTCGATGTGAGCGTAAACTTCGTTGCCCATAGCCTGGAAGAGGTATCATTTGGCAGTCTCATCGGCCTGTAGGCGAGCCTCTTCATCCTCATTAATGGGGCCTCTTGGAGTGCGACGTTCATCCATGGAAGGGTTTGCATTTGGTTGAGCAGGGATGATTGTCCAGAACTGTGCTGGACCGTTGAAGATGGAGTCCATTAGGTATTCAGAGAGTGGTGCGCCTTTGTTCTTGATGAACGTGACGAACCTGTTTGTCCATATGCTGTAATCGCCTTGTCGCAGCATCGGAGGCCTGGTGTCGGAGCCCACGTTGAGATGTCATTTGTGGCAGACATGGTTGGTGCAGTCGAATCGTCCGTGGTTTTGATCTTGTATAGATAAGAGGGTTAGTAACTAAGTGAACATCTGTGATGGTCGATGACGTATGAAGGGAAAATATATATTGATGTTCGGAGAAGTTCTAGAAATTTAAAAACGAGATTTGAGGAGAAAAAAGAAAAAAACATTTAACCCGAAAAAAAATTTAACACGAGAAGAATTTGCGATTTGAATGGACGTGCTTATAAGCTAAATTATTTGTTGAGAAATTTCGGTGTTTGCATGAGTTTTTAAAGAGAAATTCTCGGGAAAAGAAAAACTCTTAGTTGAAAGTTATTTCTTGGATTTTAATAATTTCGCATGTGAGAAAGTTTCTCAGTTTTTGAGAATTTTCAAGTTTGAGAAAAAAAATTCACTTTGGAAAAAATATCGCGTCGAAGTGTGATTTGAGTAGGTTTCTCGGATTTGAAAAATCGTGGTTTTGGAGAAAAAAATTTCTCGGAAGAAAGAAACTTTCTCGGCTGAAAATTTCTTGATTTGACAAATTTCTCAGTTTCAAAGTATTTTCGCGGATTTGAAAACTTTCGCGGATTTGAAATATTTCTCAGTTTTTCGAAAATTTTCACGGACAAATTTTCGAAGTAAACTTTCTCGGATATAGGGTTTCTCGGATTTGAAGAAATAAGCAGTTGAGAAAAGTAGAAGTGAAAGTGAAATTTTCGCGGTTTAGATAAAGATTCTCGGAATCAAATTTCGCGGAGATAGGGTTTCTCGAGTTTTGGAAAAATAATCATTTGAGAAAAATAGAAGTGAAAGTGAAATTTTCGCGGTTTAGATAAAGATTCTCGGAATCAAATTTCGCGGATATAGGGTTTCTCAGATTTTGAAAAGCTAGGCAGTTGAGGAAAAATGCCGTGAAAGTGAAATTTTCACGGTTTAGAAAAAGATTCTCAGAATGAAATTTCTCGGATATGAAAATTTCGCGGACTTGAACGACACAGCAAGAAATTTCGCGGCCAAGAACACTAAGTTACTGTTCCATTGCTTGTCACGAGTTTTACCAGAAAATTGTCCGTTTTCACTCAAATCTCAACCAAAATCACTCAAACTTGATCCAAAACTTCAGAAATTCTTCCCTAAACACATAATCGACCGATTTGTGAGATAAAAACAACAAAAAAACGGATCAAATCAACCAAAAACAGAGGGAGGCCGAGATGACTTTTTCTGAATATTTTTGCTTCGATTTTGCTCAAAACTTGTTAAAACTGATCCAAAAGTGTTCTAAAAACATAGGCATAGAATCGATTTGGGTGAAGGTTTTACACACAAAAACGAATGATTAAAACCCCAAAACGAGCTCAAAATGCCCGAAAGTGATTTTTGCCCAAAACACCTTTGATCTTTCTCGGAATCGAACGAAACTGGATTCAAATCAATGCAGATCGATCCACGTTTGCTCTGATATCACTTGTTGGTCCAGATTGCGCCAAACAAGGAATCAAAGAGGCTTAGATGGGATGAAAAGGGAGAGGTTCTCACCTTCAAGTGTGTGTATTGTGTGAAAAGCAGGGATAGCCTTTTGATCTTTGATTACTTTGAAATTAGTGTTGGTAAAACCTTATATACCACATTAACCCTAGGTATATTAAGGCCCAATCACTAAAGTTTAACTAATTACATTCTAGTTCAAAGCCTAAGTTTAAAGGATAATTAAAATATATAACCCAAGACTTAAACTATTGACACAATCTATAAATATCCTAACATGTGCACTGCCCTTATTCCCTAAAAACATCAAGGTTTGGCTTTTGTCGCAAAGAATACATCGTCACAGCGAATGCCGTGTACATAGGGATACTTATTACCAAAACCTTCACTTGCCAAAGGGTTATCGACAGGCTTATGAAAGGGATCAGATCATTTCAGAAAACGGTTAAGTAGGATCGAGTCATTTCACGAATAGCAGCGAAGAACATTAAATCAGACATTGAAACAGTAACCCTCAAGTTAGACTTCTGCTCTATTCTAATCAACTCAGGTTCAGATAATCTCTGGAGGCTTATTCGGGTCAGTGGCTTTTATAATTTACGAGGTAAACAAACGAATAGGCTCAGACTCAAAGTGTTTAACTAAGGTGATTAGTCATGGTAGGGAAATTCGGTCATAATTCCTAATGCCCTCATCATTTTCATCCTAAGGCACAAGAAACAGTGTCAACACGTATCAGGCAATCAAGTTCTAATGAGACTAGACTAGGCACGTCGCACAACAAAAAAATGAGCATAAGCTCGTCAGACTCAAACTCTCACAACGGAACAGGGTTATGTGTAATACCCGTAAATTTTAATACGGGATTTGATATAAAGGAATTATGTAATATTGCAAGTTAAGATGTTCGACAAAGAAAATTAAGTCTGTAGGACGAAGATATGAGTTTTAATAGTTTCAGACTTATTTTGCAATTAACCAAATAATTAAATGAAATATGTACAACTAAGAACAAATTAAATTGGGCCACATTTAAATGGCTATTGTTGCTAGATAAAAGCCCAAATATATAGACATGCATATATGTATGTGTATAATATTAGTGATAGATCGGGGATAAGAATGATCAAGATAAATTAATAAAATAATGCAAGAGGCAAAAGTTCTCTTAGTAAATAAAGCTAGAAAGTTTTCGAGACTTGCATCAAAGTTTTCGTATGACACGTCATAA
This sequence comes from Craterostigma plantagineum, assembly GCA_027422505.1. Taxonomy (NCBI): domain Eukaryota; kingdom Viridiplantae; phylum Streptophyta; class Magnoliopsida; order Lamiales; family Linderniaceae; genus Craterostigma; species Craterostigma plantagineum. The sequence goes on from JAPQWV010000002.1 coordinate 10,576,535, forward strand.
AAATTTTTTTAAGTGCATTCTCAGCCTAAATCCCCCTCCCCACACTTAAGTCTGATGTTGTCCCCAACGTAAAAAGGTTAAAAGGAAGGGAAAAGTTAAAAATGGGACTCCCCTGACGATTAAGTGACGTGGTCGTGAAGAAGTCGTGACCGAACGCGTGAAGGTCGTGTCGTAACTCGTTGTGCGTATCCTGGCCTAACTAAAGAGAAAATTAGACGTAGAAAGTAGAATCGTCATAGATTCTATAAACATAGTCATAAGCATCAAAGTTAGAAACAAAATAAGCATAAACACATGCGACCACTCAAGCTAACGAAATGGCTGTAGAAAAGAAGGGGAGAGTCACTAAGGTGGCGGCGGCGGTGAGGGTGGCCTTGGGCGAAGGAAGGACATCGACTGCTGTGAAAACTTGAGCATTGTGTCCATGGCTTGTCGTGCCTGGTTATAGCGCTCGAGCTCTTCTTGGTACCGACGGTGGGCTTCCCCGTTCCGGCGCTCATATTCTTCCTGTCGGCGCCGAGTCTCTTCGTTATAGCGCCGGCTCTCTTCGTCGCGTTGCAGCGCGTCGGCGTTCATGCGCATCATGTCCTGGCGCAGTGCTTCGAGGTCTGCTGTCGATGCGTAGGGGGCGACGCCGGATGACTCGCCCTCATGGTAGCTGGAGGAATATGAGGGCCCTACAGTCGTGTCTGTCTCCACCTTGTTTGCAGGGACGGTTACGTGGTCCGTCTGGCCATGATACATCTCGTGCAAGATGTACACCTTGTTCGCTCGAGTCCAGGTGGGGGCCTTCACGAGCATCTTCATCTATATCAGCATTTCCTCGTTCAGGGGGTTGCGCCCGCCGACTACCTCCATTTCGAGTCCGTTCTGTGGCCACAGGCGTAGTCCTTGGATGAGTTTGGTGATGATAGCTCCCACGGCGATCTTGCTTCTGCCTGAGCCCCGAAGGCGTGAGCCAGCGCCATTCCCAAATGGACCCGTTCGCCTCGCTGCATCTTAACTAGGTAGAATAAGTCGCGGAGCGTGATTGCTCCGTGCGATTCGCCCCTTGATGAAAGCGAGGTCATCAGGAGGCGATGGATGTAGCGCAGTCCTGGGCTCCTGAGCGAAGACGCCTTCGAAGTCTTCGTGCTGTATTCTGGCTCGCCTGGTCGCGCGATGTCAGCCCGGCAAGCCTGTCGACCTCCCTGTTGCTGAAGATATTCCGTATAGTGCAGGTCCGGGAATGGTTCGCCGTGCCCAAAAAATGGGATTGGTACTCCAAGTGCATGACAGAGGTTGTCGACCGTCACTATGTGCTCTTCGTTGAATGCCCGGAAATTGACTTTACTGACGCCATATTCCTCGTGGGAGAAGGTGGAGGAACTCCACAGTGAGCTCCTTGTACGCCGGTTCATCGATGTTGAAGAAAGTGGCCCATCCGCTGAGAGAAAGGTACTGCGTGACTTGCTGGTCGATGTGGGGTTTCACCAGCATGTCGTGGTCGATCTGGTCCATGGGGATGAACTCCATGGCCTTCAGCTTATTGTACCGGGCCGTCTGAGTCTCATCTGTGAACCGACCCATGGCTTCTCGCAGTGTCGGCGGGGGTCCACGTTGCCTTTGACAAACGGGAGAGCGTGAGGCGGGGTCATGCTGGGCGGTGGAGCGGCTTCGACCCATAGTACCTGGAAAAGAGATGTGAGCTCAAAGAAAGTATGAAGACAACTCGACTCGACCAATAATAGCGACAAAGTAGATACTTGCATATTCAATAACAATGAAAAGCTCAAAGTGGGAATTGATCAAACACGTGGTGTGCAAGCTAGAATATGCAAATTAAAGCTAGATAAGCGACCAACCCAGCATATCCATGGACTTCATATGATAATTCGAGGCTAATTTGACCCTCGGGAGCAAAGATTTTCTCCATAAATTCACGAGAATCCCTAGTATTCGAAATTAGGGTTCGTCGCATAAACGTCAAAATCAAAAGACGAAATCAACAAATTAATCATACCCAAGGTGTTACTAGCATGTATCAAGCAATGAAAAAGCATGATGAACACGAAATTGGAATCAATTTTGAAAACCCCCAAATTCGAAAATTAGGGTTCTTCGTCGAACTTCGAATTTCAAACTCAAATTCGCGTAATTAAGCAAATCTCTAGCAAATATGGCACATAGTGAACGAAGAATAGCATATAGCATCCTCATACCCAAAATTAGCAATTATGAACGAAATTTCCCAATTCGAAGCAAATATGGCAAAAATCATACCGTTTGATCTTAACCGAATTAAATGGGGGTGTGTTGGTTGGTTGTGCCGGAATTTGAGATGCAGGGCGGAGGATAGCGGTGGTCGTCGGAGATGGTGGTCGAAGGTGGGTGCGAGAAGAAGAATGAAATCGCGAGAGAGAGAGGGGAAAGAGAGAAAGAAGGAAGGAAAAAAAAGAATCTTTCTACTTAAAATCGTGTAGGTCACGGCAGTGACCTGTAGAGGTCACGGACGTGACATGAGGCAACGTACGCCTCTGCCCTTGGTCACGGCGTGACGTCTACGTCAATGGCCGTGACGCGGGCGACCTCTTTATAATATATATATATATATATATATATATATATATATTGCTTCTTTTTTTAAAAATCCCGTACAGGTTACGGCCCTGACGCTCAAGCACATGGTCGTGACATGAGGCAGAGCGTGCTCCTGGACCGTCAAAGCCTTGGGCCGTGACGTGTGGCAGTGTGCGTATATTTGCCTGTCAGGGCCGTGACGGCTTAAGCCGTTGGTCGTGACCGAGTTTTTTTTGAGGTTTTTACTAAGCTAATGCCTAAGACATAAATGAAAATACATGGGTTGCCTCCCAAGAAGCGCTTACTTTTTACCGTCGTCAGCCGGACGTCTTTCCGTTCGCTCAAGTCTGGAAGTCCAGGTACATCACTTCTTTTTCGCTGACATCTTCCTCGCCTGCGTGATAGTGCTTCAACCTGTGGCCGTTCACCTTGAAAGTACCTTGCTCCATACCTGAAATGTCAACAGTACCATAAGGAATAACACGAGTAACGGTGAACGGTCCCGACCAACGTGATGTAAGTTTGCCGGGAAAGAGCCTAAGCCGAGAGTTAAAGAGGAGGACTTGGTCCCCTTCCTGAAACTCTCGTCTTTGCCTAATTTTTTTTATCATGGTAAGCTTTTGAACGTTCCTTATACATGCGAGCGTTATCGTAAGCTGATAGACGCCACTCGTCTTACTCGTTAGTTTGGAGTTGCCGTTTCCGCCGGCGTCCCACAAATCAAAATTCAGCGACCTAATCGCCCAATAGGCCTTATGCTCTATTTCTACGGGGGAGGTGGCACGCCTTCCCATAGACTAATCTATATGGTGTAGTGCCTATGGGTGACTTATATGCAGTTCTATAAGCCCAAAGTGCATCATTCAACTTATTCGCCCACTCCCTACTGTTCCCTTCTATGGTCTTTTCTAAAATGCGTTTTAGCTCACGGTTCACTACTTCGACTTGACCGCTAGCTTGGGGGTGGATTGGCTGTGGCTAACACCATAACGTTCTAACGTGCGTGCAAATTGGGTGTTACAGAAATGTGTACCCCTATCACTAACATGCACCTAGGCGCCCCAAAAACGTGAAAACAATGCTCGAAGAAATCTAACAACTACCCTGACGTCGTTCGTGGGTAAGGCTTGCGCCTCGGCCCACTTAGACACATAATCGATATCAACTAGGATGTACTTATTATTATACGAGCTAGGAAATGGACCCATGAAATCTATACCCCACACATCAAAGATCTCACAAACTAAGATGAAGTTCTGGGGCATTTCGTGACGTTTCGAGAGATTACCTCCGCGCTGACACTGATCACAAGTGTCAACGTACCTTTGGGCGTCCCTTGAAGATCGTGGGCCAGTAAAAATCCGCTTTCCAACACCTTCTGAGCTGTTCTGTTGGCTGCGTAGTGCCCTCCGGTCGGTCCGTTGTAGCAGTGCCTAAGGATCTGTGTCGTCTCTAGAGCAGCCACCCATCGTTGTATCACCTGGTCTGCACATCGCCTGAAAAGATATGGGTCTTCCCAAAAGTAGTACCTGAAATCAGAAAAAGGATTTCTTCTTTTACTGACTGGTGTACTCCTTTGGTAGGACCCTCTCAACAAGATAGTTAGCGTAATCTGCAAACCATGGGGTAGCATCACTTACCTCTGTATCGAGTATAGGTGCTCGTCTGGAAACCGATCGTGTATCGCCCTTTCGTCCTTGTTATAAATATCGGACCCTCTAGTCGAGAGAGGTGATCCGCCGCCAAATTTTATACACCCTTCTTGTCCTGGATCTCTATATCGAATTCTTGAAGGACCAGGATCCATCGAATCAGTCGAGGCTTCGCATCCGGCTTTGCTAACAAGTACTTAAGAGCCGAGTGGTCAGTAAACACAATAACTTTAGATTAGATAAGATATGACATGAACTTGTCGAAAGCGAACACGACAGCTAATAATTCCTTTTCAGTGGTCGTGTAATTGGCCTGGTCTGCGTCCAGCGTCTTGTTCGCATAGTAGATCGGCCTGAAATGGTTGTCCTTGCACTGCCCTAACATAGCCCCAACTGCATAATCACTAGCATCGCACATTACTTCAAAGGGCAGCTTCCAATCAGGGGCTACCATAATAGGTGCTGCGATTAATCGCTCCTTACGCAAGTTAAAAGCATGCAAGCACTCATCATTAAACTCTAAAGGAGCATCTTTTTCTAGCAACCTGGACATGGGTCTTGCGATCTTAGAAAATCCTTTATAAAACCTACGATAAAATCCTGCATGTCCTAGAAAACTTCTAATCGACTTCACGTTCGAGGGAACGAGCAGCTTTTCTATCATTTCCAACTTAGCTCGGTCAACTTCAATTCCTTTAGTGGAAATCTTATGGCCCAGAACTATACCCTCTCGAACCATGAAGTGACACTTTTTCCCAATTAAGTGCCAACTTCGTTTCCTCGCATCGTGCGAGTACGAGCTTCAGATTATATACATAAACATACATCGAAGGACGACCCGAAAATAGAAAAATCATCCATAAATACCTCCATTACCTCACCTACAAGTTCGTCGAATATGGCCATCATGCATCGCTGGAAGGTGACTGGGGCATTGCAGAGACTGAATGACATCCTTCGATACGCGAACGTTCCGAACGGGCACGTGAATGTGGTCTTTTCCTGGTCCTCGGGTGCTATGGGGATCTGCAGATAACTTGACAAACCATCAAGAAAATAGTAGAATGAGTGACCGGCTAACTTTTCTAACATCTGATCAAGAAACGGTAAAGGAAAATGATCCTTTCTCGTGACGTCATTCAACTTCCTATAGTCGATACCGACGTGCCACCCAGTCACAGTCCTCGTCGGAATTAACTCGTTCTTGTCGTTGGCGATGACCGTCATGCCTCTCTTCTTTGGGACCACTTGGACCGGGCTGACCCATGCACTGTCTGAAATGGGAAATCATCCCCGCGTCTAGCAATTTGATCACCTCCTTCTTTACGACGTCCTTCATAATGGGAAGTCATCCCCGCGTCTAAGCGCGTCCGCTGCCCTTGGTCACGGCCTGGTGCGTTGAGTGTCACGACCGTGACCATCATCAGTGTGTTATGTTTCGCCTCTGACTGGTGTCACGGCCTGGTGCAAGGAGTATCATGGTCGTGACACTTGCCAGTTTTCTTCAGACTTTCTGTTTTGCCTCGTTTTCGCTCCTCTTAGCCCGAAACTCGTCCGAAGGCCTTATAATACCAAAATAAGTATAAATAGGGTCAATAAGTGCATAAGATGACTACGAAAACTCTATTACGAGCCAATTAAATACTACGATAAACGTACTATAATGCGTTTATCAAACCTCCCCACACTTAAGCATTTTCTTCTCCTCAAGTAAATTAGAAGTCAAAGAAGGCATCAAAAAGGATAACGGCACAATTGTTTGCAACTTATGATCGTAACCTCAGCCCCTCTGTGCCAGAGTCGCAGCCTCGCCAGGAGGGATCACCGCCGCAGTGTTCCGGCCGAGCCGGAGCCACTGCGGCTGTCTTGCGTAGCGCACACCGTGCGTGCCATCGCATTCTGCGACCAAAGTCGTGGACGGTCTCTGCTGTGCCGCCGCATCTTGCGGTGGCGCTGCCCCGGGCCGGTGCTGAAGCCACCATTGCTGGCATCAGTCCCGGAGTTCGAGGCGGATCGAGTCTGCTCGAAACAGCCCGATCCCGCAGCTGCAGCGCGCGCAGCCCGGGTCTCGCCGCCGCGCGAGTCTCTGTCTGGTCCGCGGTTCCTCGTCGGTCCGTACTGCATGATTTTGGTGGCTGTGGGTTGTAGAACGACGCATCGGGCAGCCCATAAACGGTAGAACCGCTTCGGCATCCTACGCGCTTCAATTTAAGCACGCTATAGTTCCGATTACGATCGTCCCCTCTGATACCACTGTTGGGTTACCTGGTGTACCAGAGACACCACGTCGCCGGATACGGTGCGGAACTAAAATTTTTCGAGTTTCCCTTTTGAACTCGTAGCTCGGATCAGAATAGTAACACACTGACACATAATTAGACGGGTCAAACCCGTAGAGATTTACCAGTTGAAGCGAATGGTAGCTCCTCATCCTTTTCTTCAACTACAGCGATGGTGGTGGATGGCACTAGATTGTCACGCCGACCTCGCAGTGCACTACAGAACCAATTCTCTAAAGATGGCTACAGAGAATTGATACGTCGCTTAGGAGAAGGTGTGTGCGTTTCGGTGTGTGTGTTTGTGCCTTGTGTGATTTCGAAAATCTATCTTACTTTTTTATCATGAAGCACGGAATTTTGCCTATCTATAGGCTTGGATTTTGATTCTAAGTCCATGAATTATCAGAGATTTTTGCCATATTTATCTCTCTCTTTCGAATTCAAAATTCAATCAAGGAAACATACTATAAATAGATTACTAACTTTGATAAAACGGAGATGAGGCATTACAAAACTGTCATCCATGTCTAACATGAGTTAGTTCAATACCTTGGCCAAGGATTTTGTAATTTCCCGTTGCCGTCCACATAGGACACTTGTCTCGATTACTTACGAGACTGTGAATCTGTACTTGGTGGTTTGAGCCCGGCAGTCATAAATCGTCATCAAGACCGCATCTGACCCGCTGACCCATGCAACAACAAATCGGGTCGACGGAAACCAGTGACAGTCGAGACATCGAAGTTAACTCCGTCGAAGCCCCTTTCGGTCTAAGGTTCACGCAGACTACTATAGTGTTGTCGTCGGTCATTGACACTCCTTGAGTAATAAGTCATTTCGACCGTACGAGCCGTGAGTTAGTGTCCATGGAACGTGTTAGGAATATATTATAGTGTTCAATTTCATTGTGTTTATCTTAGTTGGTTTGTGTTTAATTAACTTTGGCTAGTTTGTAATATTCTAGTTCTTAGTTACTAGGGGTATAATATACCAACTCATGTGTATATATACCCCCAAACCCTAATTCAATAGGGTGTGTGTTTTGGGTGTTGTATGTGTGAGTGCGTGTGTGTTGAATAGTAAGACAAACATTTTGAAAGCATTCGTCGTCTACACTATCACACGCCACGCCTAAGCCTTGGATCCACATCATTCGCGTGGTAAATCGTCCTAGGTCAGTATTGTTGGATTGAAATAGGGACCAACAAGTAGTATTAGAGCAAACACACTCGCATTTGAGTGAGATTTCTGAAATTTTTCGGTATTTTGTTGAGTTCGAATTTCAGCTTGTTCATTAGTTTTTGAGTTGATTTTACATTATTTTGCAAACTCTAGAGCTAAATAGGTCGATTTCGAGTGATTTGGAGTAGGGGTGGAAGATGAGCCGAGCCGGCTCGTGAGCTCGACGAGCCTGCTCGGCAAAAGCTCGGCTCGAGCTCGATATAAATGAGCTCGAGCTCATTTAAGTGGAGCTCGAGCTTGAGCCCGTTTACGTCGCGCTCGAGCTTGAGCCCATATATAGTGGCTCGAAAGCTCGCGAACAGGCTCGCGAGCTTTTTTTAATTTTTTTTATATTTTTATATTTTATATTAGTTTATATTTTAATATTAATTTAAATTATTTTTATTAATTTATTAATATTTTTTTACTAAAAGCTCGAGCTCGAGTTCGAGCTCATCTGGGTGTAAGTGAGCTCGAGCCGTGGCTCGTTTAGATGCCTAATTTGGAGTGATTACCCATCATTTTTTCAATGGATTTGAGTGAGTATTAGGTAGAAATCGAGTCTGAAGTTCGTCATTCTGCCCAGAAATTGTTCGGACAGAAGCAACCAATCGGGCGATTGTGCACTGTAGCAAACACATAGTTTCGCCCGATTTCATCTCGCCTTATTTTGTTTTTCGGCTTGTCAATAGTCGCCCGATTGTTCAATTTTCACAGGATCTTTCTCGGCGAACTTATGGATCGCCCGACTCTGAAACCGCCCGAACATCTTCATTCAAAAATTTTTCTCGGCGAATTTCAGTTCCTTTTGACAAAATCGCCCGATTTCCAATTATATTAGACAAACTCGCTTGATTTCGTTTCAGTCGCTCGATTGACAAAATCGTCCGATTGCTATAGTCGCCCGATTGACAAAATCCCCCGATTTGCTACAGTCGCCCGATTGCTTGATAGTGAATAATAAAAGAACATAAAACAAATTTAATCCACCACAAATACCAGCAAATCACAAAGAAGGAGATAGGATTTGACAGTGAATACAAACAAACGGGAAAGCTTGTTTATATCTACACGAAAAAACATAAAACAAAGGACTGCTTGGTGATATGTAAATATCATTAGAATAGTAGAAGTGAGTCAGTAGAAAACCATCCCTGATAAAAAAACAAAAAGAAGCAAATTTGCAATTTTGGCCTTGATCGACATCTTTTCATAATTTTAGGAATAAAATTTCTAATAAATGTTTTTAAACGAAAATTCGGATGAAACTAAATAATAAAATATCTCGTGAATATTTCAGAATTTAATCAAAGAATTAAGCCACTAATAATATTGGGCTAATATTTTATATTTGAATAAGGTCGAATAAATTGATTGTATTTAATACATAAGTAATAAGCAAGGCCCAAAGTTATAATGATTAGATTATTACTGAAGATATAAATGTGCCTAAGAGGGGGGTGAATTAGGCTTATAAAACTTTTGTGCTTCTTCTGATAAATGCTAGGTGTGGTGACTTAGATATGCCTACTTATGTTTGTGACGAGTATGCCTGATATATCCTAGTAACGTCGGATGTGCGTCGGGTCTGTCTCACAGTGATAAAGAAATAACTGAAAAGTAAATGCGAGACAGGATTTTTATAGAGGTTATATCCCCAACTGGGGTTTACTCCTCTCCTTGGGATTTGCTTCCCAAGAGTTTAACCAATCACTATAATGCACCGTAGCTGGATACAAAACTGATTGGTTAGCCCAATACACAACCGAAACAAGTCGAACACTAGCCACTACTAGGTTACCACACGCCGAGTTTCGTTCCTCGGAATCTCCTTGATCCCGACAGACACAGCTCACTACCGAAGGTCCCCCGGACTTGTCCTTCCCTTCACGTGTGCGTAAACGTCGACCTTGCCTCCTAGGTATTGATCACGTCCGAAGACAACACGTCCGAAGACAGAATATATGGCGTGGGAGGATGGAATAACATAATGAATCACTCGCTCAGTGATGGATATGCAAGTTAAAGCTCAGGTGGGCAGAAAGCTATCGCAAGTGGGAACTCAGGAATCTCTCAGTATGTTTCTGCTCAAGAATCTCTCGTAGGCTTATATTCGCAAATTCTTAGTACCGAAAGTCTGAAGTGCAGCTAATATATAATCCTTTTCAAATATCACTTCTCATGGAAAATCTTATCAAACAATAATTACCAAATCAAGCATAGTTCCCATGCAATTTTCGAGTCAATCATACCATATAAATCATGCTCTTAACAAATCATCACAACGGTCATATAGCACATTTAAAGCATAATTATTTTCCATATAAAGGCTCAATTTTGTTCTCAAGCTCATTCAACCATTTCGCATATATTTTCCATTTCAGGACTTTCCATAAGTGATTCCCTGCTATCAGTTCCTAGTAACGAGTCAATCCAGATTTACTTTCCAAGTATAGCACACAAGATAGCAAGATATCAGCACGTTTTCCATGTACAGCTCATAGCATTTAATCAATGTATTTACCATATTTAGCACACAAATCAGATCAGAGCTTATTTAAATCGATTTATCACATCATGGCACTACTTTCCTTATTTCAGAAATATCACCCGTTATAGCAAATACCATATAAGAGCACTTTATCCATAAGGTTAATCAAATCAAATATTTCCTAAATATAATATCCAATCAGCATAAGGAAAGATATAAATTCAATATTTCGCATTAAATTCAGTGGAAAGCATGCAAGAATCGTACATATGATTTTCGTCCAGGAATAACGGATTTCAAACAGATATATCACTTTCCATATATAAACAACATATTTTCTATATATAGCTCAGTAGGATATCTCATGCATTATTTCCATATATAGCACAGAAACGATATATCCTTTCACATAGGCTGTCTATAACATGCGATCACATATTCTCATCACCATATCACAAACTCATATGCAAATCAAATATTCAACACTTTAATCAATTTTAAAACTCATTATTAATGCATGGTCGAATATTATCATGAACTTAGAAGCTATATTAATCACAAATCGAATCGCTTAATTTATAGACCTAACGTCATTACAATTACATCGTTCATCAAAACTCTCTAATATGTATGGACCAAAAAGGTCAACATTCTCCCCCTTTTTGATGATGACATGTAATTGATGCAGCACATAAGCATGGAAGCATATTCAATTTCGCAAGTCCTAGCGTATATGTCTAAGTGTTCCATAATCACAAAGCAGAGCATATGATATATCCTAATCACAGATCATGCATATTTGCTCCCCCTGCCTAAGTGCAGTTATCTATATGACATGTGAAGATATATCATGAATGAATTTGCTCCCCCTGTCTAAGTGCATATATATCGTGTCATTTTTAAGGTTATATCATGACTGCAGAATTTTGAAATTACCCGTGAGTGTGCTCCCCCTGCCTAAGTGCGCATTTTCCAAGCATGATTCAAGCAATCACATAATCATCGCAGCAGACACTTAGCACTTATCAAGAAATCTCACAAACGTTAATTAGCGTAGATAAGTAGCAGATCATCACTGTAACAGAGCATAAGATCACACATCGCTGTATAAAAGCGTCACAGATATATCCTAAGATCAGAGCAAGATATCAAGCATCGCATAAAGGCGTCACAGATATATCAAAAGTGCAGCTATTCTATTCGTGATTGCACATATTCCATATCATTTATGCAGATGTTCCATGTAAAGCGTTCATGCATCAGAGCATACATATTAGTGAAGTTCAGAAATTTTGCCAAGCTACATTAGTTTGTTCCCCTGTCTGAATGAGGTTATTCCAACTGTCCAGAGCATAAATTCAAGGTTCCACTTATAGCATAGATAGATATCATATAGGCAAAAATCAGAATTCACACACAATTATGCTCCACTTGCAGATATTTTCATGTAAATTCAGTCATCACACATAAGCACTAAGATATATCATAGGCGCATAAAAAAGAATATCATGCAAATTCAATCATCACACATAAGCACTAAGATATAATAGGCGCATAAAAAGAATATCGCACACAAATCATTTCGAATATCAATGACAGTTCTTAGACCCCTTATATCATTAATTACTCAGATTTCTCCCCCTTCAGCATCAAAAAGGGATATACTAAGGCTTGAAGGCTGAAAACTTAGCGCAAAGTAACTAAGAAGAATGAGAATGAAGGAAGGAATAACTTATGAGAAGACGTCCTCAAGGCTGGAATTACATTAGATCTGGCTGATATAACGGATTTGTTCAGCTCCCTGTCATCTTATCAGAAATCTTTAAAGATGGAGTATAACTTAGATGATTTTCGAGAAGAGAAACCGTGAAGTTCGAATTTTGAGGTAAGGAAGGAAGAAGTATCGAGTGATCTTATTTAAAAAATGGGCAATTATCCAACAGATATAGTTTTCCAAAGATGAGATAGGATAAACTTGGCGTAAATAGAATTAAGAAGATATGATTTTCAAACCGAATTTTGGATTTCAAAAAGAAAGTGAAAACTGTCAATCAGTGCGCCAGGGATCTCAGAGTGAATGGACGGGATCTCATAAATAAGGAAAAGATTGATTAGGGCTGAATAAGAAGGATACAAATTTCCTGAAATAACTTAGCGGCTGAAAAGAGATCTACGAATATCTTCCAAAAATAACTTAATCACATTTTAAGAATAGATCCAGAAAATCAGACATTCCTAAAATAATTTATCGGCTGAAAAAGAAATCTCAAGGTAGGATAATTACGAATTTCTTCCTAATATAATCACACTTTAAATCTAAAGGATCCGAAATTCCTAAAATAACTGCGCGGCTGGAATGATATCTCTATGAAGTTCTTCCTAAAATACTAAAGTGACACTTAATGATTAGGACAATAAGATTCGAAAATAGTTGACGGCCGAAAGAATGTCCTGGATTAATATAACTACGAATTTCTACCTAAAATAGAATGATCTAGAGCAAATAGCATAATTAGGCAGATTTACTAACCTTTTTTAGCTCGATGATTCCCAATCGATCACGGATGTCGCAGAATCTTGCCTCTATTAGAGGTTTAGTGAAGATATCAGCGAGCTGATCATTTGTTCCTACGAATTCCACACTAATATTCCCCTTCTGAACATGGTCTCGTATAAAATGATGTTTAACCTCAATATGCTTAGTACGAGAATGATGCACGGGATTCCTAGTAATACTAATGGCACTAGTACTATCACACAGAATAGGAATTTTATCATAACTTAACCCGAAATCACAAAAAAGGTTTGTTTCATCCAAATAACTTGTTGACAACAATTTCCTAAGGCCATATATTCAGCTTCGGTTGTGGAGAAGGCGACAGCATTTTGCTTTCTACTAGACCAAGTTACCAAGGAATTCCCAAGTAATTGGCAAGTTCCACTAATGGGAACTCATCCGTATAGGAGTACCATAGACCAAAATTGACAGTACCCTTGATATATCTAGGTATCCGCTTGACTGCAGTCAAGTGAGATTGCTTAGGGTCAGACTGATATCTCGAACACATACCAACAGCAAACATGATATCAGGGCGACTAGCAGTTAAGTAAAGAAGGCTTCCGATCATACCTCGATATTGTGTTTGATCAACAGGTGTACCTGATTCATCATTGTCTATTTTGGTGGTCTGATGCATAGGAGTGGAAATCGCTTTGGAATCACTCATCCCGAATTTAGTCAGTAATTCCCTGCTGTATTTCGTCTGGGATACGAAGGTTCCATTGTCAAGCTGCTTTATTTGCAACCCGAGGAAGTAGTTCAGCTCACCCATTAAACTCATCTCAAATTCCTTCTGCATAGACTTAGAAAATTCCTCGCAGAGAAGGATATTAGTACTTCCAAATATGATATCATCAACGTAAATTTGGACCAGTATCATGTGATCACCTTCATACTTAATAAACAGCGTGTTATCAATAGTTCCAGTCGAAAATCCTATGTCAATCAGAAACTTACTTAGCATTTCATACCATGCCCTAGGAGCCTGCTTTGAACCATATAATGCTTTATTTAATTTAAAAACATGATTTGGAAAATCTTCCCTAGCAAAGCCCGGTGGTTGTTCTACATAAAACTCCTCATTTATAAAACCATTTAAAATGCACTTTTTACGTCCATTTGAAAAAGTTTAAAACGTGTAAAACATGCATATGCAAGTAAGACACGTATAGATTCTAATCTAGCTACCGGTGCAAAAGTTTCATCGAAATCAATACCTTCCTCCTGGGAATAACCTTTTGCAACTAACCTCGCTTTGTTTCTTGTGACATTACGGTGTTCGTCGCGTTTGTTGCGGAAGACCCATTTGGTTCCTATGATGGATTTATCGTCTGATCTTTTTACGAGTGTCCACACTTCGCTCTTTTCGAACTGATATAACTCATCTTCCATGGCAGAGACCCAAGATATATCTTCCAGAGCTTCATGGACTGTCTTTGGTTCCATCATTGAGAGCAGTACTTCATGAGATTCCTCCGTATCTTGATTTCGTACAGTTGCTCAAGTTTTGATTCCAGATCTGATATTTCCTATCACTTGATCTGTTGGATGACTGGAAGCGTGTTTCCATTTTCTGCATTGTTGCTTATCAGCTTCTGGTTCCAGTGTCTCAATATTTTCGTCTTTTGGAATATCTTCCTCACTGTCTTTAGTTTCCTGCAATTCTGCACACGGAAAATCTATACCTTCCTCATCTGTAGCATCTGCTTTAGGTATCTCATCGAAAGTAACATGTATAGATTCCTGGACAGTCTGTTTCCTCTTATTATAAACACGATATGCCTTAGACTGAAGGCTGTAACCAAGGAATATCCCTTCATCTACCTTAGAGTCAAATTTTCCTCTCTTATCTCTATCATTCAAGATAAAACATTTACATCCAAACACACGAAAATAACCTATATTTGGAGTTCTACCATGCCAAATTTCATAAGATGTTTTCTTTAATATCGGCCTAAGGAACACACGATTTGACGCATAACAGGCTGTGCTAACAGCTTCCGCCCAGAACTGTTTAGGAATATCATACTCATGCAACATAGATCTAGCCATTTCCTATAGTGTTGACCTCTTTGGTCCGTATATGTTAGAGAGTTTTGATGAACGATGTAATTGTAATGACATTAGGTCTATAAAATAAGCAATTCGATTTGGGACAAATAAAATGTCTAAGTTCATGATAATATTCAACCATGCATTGTTTATGAGCTATAAAATCGATTAAGTGTTGAATATTTGAATTGCGTGTGATTCTGTGATGATTTGATGGAACTAGGTGATCGCATGTTATAGACAGTCCATGAGATAGGATATATCGTACTGTGCTATATATGGAAATAATGCATGAGATATCCTACTGAGCTATATATGGAAAATATGCTGTTTAAATATGGAAAGTGATATATCCGTTGATACTAGTTTATTCCTGGACGAAAATCACTTATGCGATTCTTTGCATGCTCTACACTGAATTTAATGTGCAATATTAAATTGATATCTTTCCTTGTGTTGATTGGAATATTATATTAAGGAAAGATGTGATTTGATTGATTTTTTGGATAAGGTATTATATGATATAAACGGATGTGATCTCTGAAATAAGGAAAGGTTGACCATGATTGATAAATCGATTTAAGTAAGCTCTGATCTGATTTGTGTGCAAAACATGGTAAATACATTGATTAAATGCTATGAGCTGTACATGGAAAACGTGCTGATATCTTGCTATCTTGTGTGCTATACTTGGAAAGTAAATCTGGATTGACTCGTTACTAGGAACTGATAGCAGGGAATCACTTATGGAAAGTTCTGAAATGGAAAATATATGCGAAATGGTTGAATGAGCTTGAGAACGAAATTGAGCCTTTATATGGAAAATAATTATGCTTTAAATGTGCTATATGACCGTTGTGATGATTTGTTAAGAGCATGTTTTATATGGTATGATTGACTCGAAAGCTACATGGAAACTATGCTTGATTTGGTGATTATTGCTTGATATAACTTTCATGTGAAGTGATATTTGAAAAGGATTATATATGAGCTGCCACTTCAGACATTCGAGTTACTAAGAATTTGCGAATATAAGTCTACGAGAGATTCTTGAGCAGAAAGAAACATACGAGAGATTCCTGAGTTCCCACTTGTGATAGCTTTCTGCCCACCTGAGCGTTAACCGGCATATCCATCACTGATCGAGTGATTTATCCGATATTACATCATAACCTGCCATATATTCTGTCTACGGACGTGTTGTCTTCGGACGTGAGCAATACCAAGGAGGCAAGGTCAACGTTTACGCACACGTGAAGGGAAGGACAAGTCCGGGGGCCTTCGTAGCGAGCTGTGTCTGTCGGGATCAAGGAGATTCCGAGGAACGAAACTCGGCGTGTGGTAACCTAGTTGTAGCTAGTGTTTGACTTGTTTCGGTTGTGTATTGGGCTAACCAATCAGTTTTGTATCCAGCTACGGTGCATTATAGTGATTGGTTAAACTCTTGGGAAGCAAATCCCAAGGAGAGGAGTAAACCCCAGTTGGGGATATAACCTCTATAAAAATCCTGTCTCTCATTTACGTTTCAGTTATTTCGTTATCACTGTGAGACAGACCCGACGCACATCCGACGATACTAGGATATATCAGGCATACTCGTCACAAATATCAGTAGGCATACCTAAGTCACCATACTTAGCATTTGTGAAAAGAAGCATAAAATTTTATAAGCCTAATTCACCCCCCCCCCTCTTAGGCACATTTATATCTTCATTTGGTATCAGAGCGGGTTACTCAAACGACGGGCCTAACAAGCCTGAGTTAAAGATCTAATGGCTTCTTCGAGTTTTGATGTGTTTGCAGAGGGACAATCCCATTCCAGGCCACCGCTCTTCGACGGGACAAACTACGCTATATGGAAGAATCGCATGAAGGAATTCCTGATCGCTACAGACTACGACCTGTGGGATATCATCGCAACAGGACCTTACATTCCCAAAAATGAAGATGGAACTCCAAGGAAAGGCCCTGATTACAATGTAGCAGACAAGCGAGGAATCTCCTAAATGCAAAGCTAAGAACATGATAGCCTGCGCACTCACAAGAGAAGAGTACAATCGTGTGAGCTCATGCGAATCTGCCAAGAACATGTGGGACATGCTTCAAGTTACACATGAAGGAACCACTCGAGTTGTGCAAGAAAAGGATAGCCCTCTTAACTCACCAATACGACCTGTTCAAGATGGAAGACAACGAGACCATAAGCCACATGTATGCCAGATTCATGAACATCATTAATCAAATGTTCTCGTTGGGAAAGAAAATAGAAGATGGTGAGAAGGTGCGAAAAATCCTGAGATCTCTTCCTAGAGAATGGAATCCCAAAGTGACCGCCATCTACGAAGCAAAGGACTTGGACGAACTTTCAGTGTCAGAACTGATCGGATCTCTGACCACCTACGAGATGACTCAGACCTCCATCAAGGAAAAACCACCAGTTCGAAATCAACCAAACATCGCCTTTAATACCGAACAAGAACACGACTCTGAAGGCGAAGAAGAATCTGAGGAGGACCTAATGGAGCAGATTGCCATGCTGACCAGAAAGTTTGAAAAGTTTCGGATGAGAAGAAAGTTCAAGGGAAACTCGAAATTCCAACCTAGGAACAAGGGAATATCGTCATCCGGAAACAATGTACAGAAATGCTTCAAGTGCAACAAGCCAGGCCACTTTGCCTCAAACTGCCCGATGGAAAATGGTGACAAAAAGATAAAGAAGCAGAAGGCCATGGTCACAAACTGGGAAGAAGCCGGAGCGAAGAAGAGGAAGATCTCGCCTACATGGCCGCGGATGATGATCAGGTATCGGATTCATCCACTATTAAGAAAATATTATTTCTGAATGAATTATATGCTAGGCAAGATGAATCTCATGATAACGCTTCCTCAGCCCTTGAAGTAGATGAAAAAGAAGAGATGTTTGAAATAATTCAAAATGCAGAAAGAAGGACTAAGTCACTCAACTAACAACTGAAGGGTCTAATTAGGCAACGAGATGAAGTAGCTAGAGAGAAGCATCAAAGGGATCTAGAAAATGAGCGCCTGAAAGCCGAGCTAGAGACTCTTAAGAAAGAAAAAACTTTGTGTAATTGCGAGCAATTTAGGAAGCAAAAGAGTATATCTAGAGACATGTCCGCCCTTAAGGATTTCCTAGATGAAAAATCTCGTACTAATGTTAGATTTCTTGAAGGACAACAAAATCTTGATATGTTACTCAGTATTCCCGCACAAATCGGGAAAACAGGATTAGGATATTCCACAACACATGAACATGCTGCTGCACCTGCACAAAATGTTAGGAAACCTAAATGTTTTTCATGTGGTCGTCTTGGTCATTATGCTAACCATTGTTTCTTGAAGAAAGCTGATAAATCTAGATATGTCTGGAGACCTAAGAAAGTTCCTGAAGTTTCTAATTCTGGCCAGCCTGTGTCTGAGAGATCACAGCCTGTGACACATGATATACCACTTGTTAACAGGAATTATTTTGCTGCTAACCGTTTAGGACCCAATCAAAATTGGGCACCTCAAAAAAGAACTGATTCATGCAGGTACAAAGAAGAAAATCCAGTAAGAAGAACAAGTGGTACCTCGACAGTGGCTGTTCCCACCATATGACATGTGATATCAGTAAGTTTGTGTCGGTGAAAGCGTATGACGGAGGATATGTCTCTTACGCCGACAACACAAAAGCGAAGGTTATAGGTGTTGGAACTGTGGGTAACACTTTACATACTACTATAGATGACGTATGGTTAGTTAAGAATCTAGAACATAACCTCATTAGCATCAGTCAATTATGCGATAAAGGTCATACGGTTACGTTTGAAAATGATAAGTGTGTGGTTAGAAATAATAATAAGGTACTATTCAGTGCATCTAGGGATAGAAATATATATTGTATAACTCTTGATGATATCACTGACCAGAATGTCAAGTGTCTAGCAGTTACACAGGATGACACCTGGTTATGGCACAGATGCCTAGGACATGCCAACATGGAATTGCTATCTCACATTACAAGCAATGCACTGATACGAGGTGTTCCTGACATAAAGTTTGTCAAGGACAAAACATGCAAGGCATGCCAGATGGGCAAGCAGACTAAGACATCTTTCAAAGCAAAGAATGTGATATCTACATCCAGACCTCTGGAACTGCTGCATCTCGATCTTTTTGGTCCGGTTCGGACGATGTCTCTGCGAGGTAAAAGATATGCCTTTGTCATCGTTGATGATTACTCCAGGTATACTTGGGTGATATTCCTTGCACATAAGAATGAGGCATTAGACAACTTTGCATCGCTAGTAAAGAGACTTGAAAATGAAAAAGAAACGAACTTATGTAGGATACGAAGTGATAACGGTCTGGAATTTGATAGTAAGTCGTTTGCATCATTCTGTGATCAGTATGGATATAGTCATAATTTCTCTGCTCCTATAACTCCCCAACAGAGCGGTTGTTGTTGAACGTAAAAACAGGGTATTACAGGAAATGGCTAGATCTATGTTACATGAGTATGATATTCCTAACAGTTCTGGGCGGAAGCCGTTAGTACAGCTTGTTACGTGTCTAACCGTATCTTCCTTAGGCCGATATTAAAGAAGACTTCTTATGAAATCTGGCATGGTAGAACTCCAAATATAGGTTACTTTCATGTGTTCGGATGTAAATGTTTTATCTTGAACGATAGAGATAAGAGAGGAAAATTTGACTCTAAGGTTGATGAAGGGATATTCCTTGGTTACAGTCTTACGTCTAAGGCATATCGTGTTTACAATAAAAGAAAGCTGACTGTTCAGGAATCCATACATGTTACCTTTGATGAGATGCCTAACGCAGATGCTACTGATGAGGAAGGTATAGATTTGCCCTGTGCAGAATTGCAGGATATCAAAGATAGTGAGGAAGATATTCCTAAAGATGAAAATGTTGAAACAGTGTAACCAGAAGCTGGAGAGCTGCAACCTAGAAAATGGAAACATGCTTCTAGTCATCCAATAGATCAAGTGATAGGAAATATCAGATCAGGAATCAAAACTCGAGCAACTGTACGAAATCAAGATACGGAGGAATCTCATGATGTACTGCTCTCACTGATGGAACCAAAGACAGTCCATGAAGCCCTGGAAGATATATCGTGGGTCTCTGCCATGGAAGATGAGTTATCTCAGTTCGAAAAGAGCGAAGTGTGGACACTCGTAAAACGACCAGACGATAAATCCATCATAGGAACCAAATGGGTCTTCCGCAACAAACTCGACGAACACGGTAATGTCACAAGAACAAAGCGAGGTTAGTTGCAAAAGGTTATTCCCAGGAGGAAGGTATTGATTTCGATGAAACTTTTGCACCGGTAGCTAGACTAGAATCTATACGTGTCTTACTTGCATATGCATGCTTTAAACGTTTTAAACTTTTTCAAATGGACGTAAAAAGTGCATTTTTAAATGGTTTTATAAATGAGGAGGTTTATGTAGAACAACCACCGGGCTTTGCTAGGGAAGATTTTCCAAATCATATTTTTAAATTAAATAAAGCATTATCTGGTTTAAAGCAGGCTCCTAGGGCATGGTATGAAAGGCTAAGTAAGTTACCGATTGACATAGGATTTTCGACTGGAACTATTGATAACACGCTGTTTATTAAGTATGAAGGTGATCACATGATACTGGTCCAAATTTACGTTGATGATATCATATTTGGAAGTACTAATATCCTTCTCTGCGAGGAATTTTCTAAGTCTATGCAGAAGGAATTTGAGATGAGCTTAATGGGTAAGCTGAACTACTTCCTCGGGTTGCAAATAAAGCAGCTTGACAATGGAACCTTCGTATCCCAGACAAAATACAGCAAGGAATTGCTGACTAAATTCGGGATGAGTGATTCCAAAGCGATTTCCACCCTTATGCATCAGACCACCAAAATAGACATGGATGAGTCAGGTACACCGGTTGATCAAACACAATATCGAGGTATGATCGGAAGCCTTCTTTACTTAACTGCTAGTCGCCCTGATATCATATTTGCTGTTGGTATGTGTTCGAGATATCAGTCTGACCCTAGGGAATCTCACTTGACCGCAGTCAAGCGATATTTAGATATATCAAGGGTACGGTCAATTTTGGTCTGTGGTACTCTTATACGGATGACTTCCCATTAATGGGATACTCCGACGCCGATTATGCCGGCTGTAGGGAAGATAGGAAAAGTACCAGTGGAACTTGCCAATTACTTGGGAATTCCTTGGTAACTTGGTCTAGTAGAAAGCAAAATGCTGTCGCCCTCTCCACAACCGAAGCTGAATATATGGCCTTAGGAAATTGTTGTCAACAGGTTCTTTGGATGAAACAAACCCTTAGTGATTTCGGGCTAAGTTATGACAAAATTCCCATTCTGTGTGATAGCACTAGTGCCATTAGTATTACTAAGAATCCCGTGCATCATTCTCGTACTAAGCATATTGAGGTTAAACATCATTTTATACGAGACCATGTTCAGAAGGGAATATCGGTGTGGAATTCGTAGGAACAAATGATCAGCTTGCTGATATCTTCACTAAACCCCTAATAGATGCAAGATTCTGCGACATCCGTGATCGATTGGGAATCCTCGAGCTTAATAAGGTTAGTAAATCTGCCTAATTCTATCATTTATTCTAGGTTTTTCTATTTTAGATAGAAACTCATAGTAACTATACCTTAAGATATTCATTTAGCCCTTAGAATATTTCTGTGAATCTTATAGATCCTTCCTTGAGTAATTCTCGTATTTTAGGAAGTAATTCTCATAGTAACTATACCTTAAGATATTCATATAACCTCTATAAAAATCCTGTCTCTCATTTACGTTTCAGTTATTTCGTTATCACTGTGAGACAGACCCGACGCACATCCGACGATACTAGGATATATCAGGCATACTCGTCACAAATATCAGTAGGCATACCTAAGTCACCATACTTAACATTTGTGAAAAGAAGCATAAAATTTTATAAGCCTAATTCACCCCCCCCCCCCTCTTAGGCACATTTATATCTTCATATAGTATCCTGTTTTTACGTTCAACTACGCCATTCTGTTGGGGAGTTATAGGGGCAGAAAAGTTATGACTATATCCATACTGATCACAGAATGATGCAAACGACTTACTATCAAATTCCAGCCCGTTATCACTTCGTATCCTACATAAGTTCGTTTCTTTTTCATTTTCAAGTCTCTTTACTAGCGATGCAAAGTTATCTAATGCCTTATTCTTATGTGCAAGGAATATCACCCATGTATACCTGGAGTAATCATCAACGATGACAAAGGCATATCTTTTACCTCGTAGAGACATCGTCTGAACAGGACCAAAAAGGTCGAGATGTAGCAGTTCCAGAGGTCTGGATGTGGATATCACATTCTTTGCCTTGAACGATGTCTTTGTCTGCTTGCCCATTTGGCACGCCTTGCATGTTTTGTCCTTGACGAACTTTATGTCGGGAATACCTCGTACCAGTGCATTACTCGTCAGGTGAGACAGTAATTCCATGTTGGCATGTCCTAGCGTCTATGGCATAACCAGATGTTATCCTGTGTAACTGCTAAGCACTTGACGTTCTGGTCAGTGATATCATCAAGGGTTATGCAATAAATATTTCTATCCCTAGATGCACTAAATAATACCTTATTATCATTTCTAACAACACACTTATTATTTTCAAAGGTTACCGTATGACCCTTATCACATAATTGACTAATGCTAATGAGGTTATGTTCTAGATTCTTAACTAACCATACGTCATCTATAGTAGTATGTAAAGTGTTACCAACAGTTCCAACCCCAATAATCTTAGCTTTTGTGTTGTCGGCGTAGGAGACATATCCTCCATCATAGTCTTTCACCGATACAAACTTACTGATATCACCTGTCATATGGTGGGAACACCCACTGTCGAGGTACCACTTGTTCTTCTTGCTGGATTTTCTTCTTTGTACCTGCACGAATCATTTCTTTTCTGAGGTGCCCACTTTGATTGGGTCCTTGGGTATAAATGGTTAGTAGCAAAATAACTTCTGTTAACACGTGATATCATGTGTCACAGACTGTGATCTCTTGAACACTGACTGGTCAGTGTCAGTAACCTTCTTGGGCCTCCAGACATATCTAGCTTTATCAGCTCTCTTCAGAAAACAATGGTTAGCATAATGACCGTGACGGCCGCATGAGAAACACTTAGGTTTTCTAACAGTAGGTAGTGTAACATGATTATGTGTCATGGAATATCCTATCCCTGATTTTCCTACATTTCTAGGAATACTAAGTAACATTTCAAGATTTTGTTGTCCTTCAAGAAGCTTGTTATCAGTATGAGATTTTTCTTCTAGGAATTCCTTAAGAACAGACATGTCTCTAGATATCTTTTCTTTCGTCCTAAGCTTATCGCAATTACACAAGGCTTTCTCTTCATTAAGAGTTTCTAGCTCGGCTCTTAGTCGCTCATTTTCTAGATCTGTTTGTTGCTTCTCTCTAGCTACGTCATCTCGTTGCCTAATTAGACTCTTTACTTGTGAGTTGAGCGACTTAATCCTTCTTTCTGCATTTTGAATTATTTCGAACATCTCTTCTTTTTCATCTACTTCAAGGGCTGAGGAAGCGTTATCATGAGATTCATCTTGCCTAGCATATAATCCATTCAGAAATAATATTTTCTTAATAGTGGATGAATCCGATACCTGATCATCATCCGCGGCCATGTAGGCGAGATCTTCCTCCTCTTCGCTCCGGCCTCTTCCCAGTTTGTGACCATGGCCTTCTGCTTCTTTATCTTTTTGTCACCATTTTCCATCGGGCAGTTTGAGGCAAAGTGGCCTGGCTTGTTGCACTTGAAGCATTTCTGTACATTGTTGCCGGATGACGATATTCCCTTGTTCCTAGGCTGGAACTTGGAGTTTCCCTTGAATTTTCTTCTTAGCCGAAATTTATCGAATTTTCTGGTTAGCATGGCGATCTGTTCCAGCAGGTCTTCCTCAGTTTCTTCTTCTTCGTTCTCAGAATCGTTGTTTTGTTCAGTGTTGAAAGCGATGTTTGGTTGATTTCGGACCGGTGGTTTTTCCTTGATGGAGATCTAAGTCATCTCGTAGGTGGTCAGAGATCCGATCAGTTCTGACACTGAAAGTTCGTCCAAGTCCTTTGCTTCGTAGATGGCAGTCACTTTGGGATTCCATTCTCTAGGAAGAGATCTCAGGATTTTTCGCACCTTCTCACCATCTTCTATTTTCTTTCCCAAAGAGAACATTTGATTAATGATGTTCATAAATCTGGCATACATGTGGCTTATGGTCTCCTTGTCCTCCATCTTGAACAGCTCGTATTGGTGAGTCAAGAGGGCTATCCTTTCTTGCACAACTCGAGTGGTTCCTTCATGTGTGACTTGAATCATGTCCCACATATTTTTGGCAGATTCGCATGAGCTCACACGATTGTACTATTCTCTTGTGAGAGCGCAAGCTATCATGTTCTTTGCTTTGGCATTTAGGGTGATTCCTCGCTTGTCTGCTATATTGTAATCAGGGCCTTTCTTTGGAGTTCCATCTTCATTTTTGGGAATGTAAGGTCCTGTTGCGATGATATCCCACAGGTCGTAGTCTGTAGCGATCAGGAATTCCTTCATGCGATTTTTCCATATGGCGTAGTTTGTCCCGTCGAAGAGTGGTGGCCTGGAATGGGATTGTCCCTCTGCAAAAACATCAAAACTCGAAGAAGCCATTAGATCTTTAACTCAGGCTAGTTAGGCCCGTCGTTTGAGTAACCCGCTCTGACACCAAATAAAGATATAAATGTGCCTAAGAGGGGGGGGGGTGAATTAGGCTTATAAAAATTTTGTGCTTCTTCTGATAAATGCTAAGTGTGGTGACTTAGATATGCCTACTTATGTTTGTGACGAGTATGCCTGATATATCCTAGTAACGTCGGATGTGCGTCGGGTCTGTCTCACAGCGATAAAGAAATAACTGAAAAGTAAATGCGAGACAGGATTTTTATAGAGGTTATATCCCCAGCTGGGGTTTACTCCTCTCCTTGGGATTTGCTTCCCAAGAGTTTAACCAATCACTATAATGCACCGTAGCTGGATACAAAACTGATTGGTTAGCCCAATACACAACCGAAACAAGTCGAACACTAGCCACTACTAGGTTACCACACGCCGAGTTTCGTTCCTCGGAATCTCCTTGATCCCGACAGACACAGCTCGCTACCGAAGGGCCCCCGGACTTGTCCTTCCCTTCACGTGTGCGTAAACGTCGACCTTGCCTCCTTGGTATTGATCACGTCCGAAGACAACACGTCCGAAGACAGAATATATGGCGTGGGACGATGGAATAACAGAATGAGTCACTCGCTCAGTGATGGATACGCAAGTTAAAGCTCAGGTGGGCAGAAAGCTATCGCAAGTGGGAACTCAGGAATCTCTCAGTATGTTTCTGCTCAAGAATCTCTCGTCGGCTTTTATTCGCAAATTCTTAGTACCTCGAAAGTCTGAGGTGCAGCTAATATATAATCCTTTCAAATATCACTTCTCATGGAAAATCATATCAAACATTAATTACCAAATCAAGCATAGTTCCCATGCAATTTTCGGGTCAATCATACCATATAAATCATGCTCTTAACAAATCATCACAACGGTCATATAACACATTTAAAGCATAATTATTTTCCATATAAAGGCTCAATTTCGTTCTAAAGCTCATTCAACCATTTCGCATATATTTTCCATTTCAGGACTTTCCATAAGTGATTCCCTGCTATCAGTTCCTAGTAACGAGTCACTCCAGATTTACTTTCCAAGTATAGCACACAAGATAGCAAGATATCAGCATGTTTTCCATGTACAGCTCATAGCATTTAATCAATGTATTTACCATGTTTAGCACACAAATCAGATCAGAGCTTATTTAAATCGATTTATCACATCATGGCATTACTTTCCTTATTTCAGAAATATCACCCGTTATAGCAAGTACCATATAAGAGCACTTTATCCATAAGGTTAATCAAATCAAATCTTTCCTAAATATAATATCCAATCAGCATAAGGAAAGATATAAATTCAATATTTCGCATTAAATTCAGTGGAAAGCATGCAAGAATCGTACATATGATTTTCGTCCAGGAATAACGGATTTCAAACAGATATATCACTTTCCATATATAAACAGCATATTTTCTATATATAGCTCAGTAGGATATCTCATGCATTATTTCCATATATAGCACAGAAACGATATATCCTTTCACATAGGCTGTCTATAACATGCGATCACATAGTCTCATCACCATATCACAAACTCATATGCAAATCAAATATTCAACACTTTAATCAATTTTAAAGCTCATTATTAATGCATGGTCGAATATTATCATGAACTTAGAAGCTATATTAATCGCAAATCGAATCGCTTAATTTATAGACCTAACGTCATTACAATTACATCGTTCATCAAAACTCTCTAATATGTATGGATCAAAAGGTCAACAACTACATTACTTGAGGCCAAGGTAATTTAACGTCACTTAGTTGTTTAATTATCACAATTATTGAATGCTTAGATATCAACAACTCATCATATTGAATATCAACAACTCATCATATCAAAAGTAACGAAACCCACCTCTTATGAATTAAGAACAAAAAGCAAGAAAAGAATAAGAGAGTAAATGTAAAGTTAGAACTTGTGGAAGCATTATTAAGTCCAAATAATATATCGTTGGAAAGAGGTATGTAATAATTCACACATAATAATATTTGCTATTTGGGAACTAGCTTTTAGAATTATCACCTAGTTCGATTACCTAACTAGGAGGGAAGTGATTAAATTAATATTATAAGGGTTTACTTAGAGGTTTTGATAATAATGAATAAAGTAGAAAACGTAGCGTCATTTAGTAAATAAGACACGCCAAGTAAGTTTAAAGCTCATATATCAAAACTTGTTAGTGTTAAAGTACTCGAACAAGAGAGAAAGGAGAGGAGAACGAAGATAGGAACTAAGAGAAGGTGAAAAGAATTCCAACAAACATAAAGACCTTAAACAATTCAAAGAATTGAAGTGAAGAAGGTAAAGACCCTTGTTATTATAACTTTAGTATACTTAATACGTAATATATGTATTTTCTTTATGTTTCCTAGCTCGAAGGATTAGATGTTAATTAGGGGAAGTTCTTAAAATGCTATATATAAGTAAGGTCTTAGGTTCTCAGGCCTCTATTCGTGATTGTTCTCATAAGGGTTTTAAGATTTCCGAGATTAGGGAATGGATATAATAAGGAGCTTCGAAGGTTTTGCTGCTTGAAATCTAATAATAATAATAATTATGAAAATTTGAGGGTTTGATATTCTTAGTGTATGAATTTCTGGATTTAGAGAAATCAGGCGTGGTGTAAGCATCGGCCGAAACTAGCGTTTTCTAGAAAATTTAATTTTACATTTGGTGAAACTTAAGTATTTAAGAGGACAAATCGGCCGATTCTGGAATTCCGAATTTAAGTATTGAACGACATCATGCTCGCGTAGATTTTTACGAGGATCGATCGATTTTATATATTATAATAATGGCACTTTCGAGCGAAGCTAGAGATAAATGTGAGCAATCGAGCGATTGATGAACCTTCGATCGAAAGTGTGTAATTGCATGGGGTTTTGGGCGATATAGGGACTAAGAAATCGATCGATTAGAGACTCGGCGAAACTAGTTTTGGACATGACAATCGGGTGATTTGGGAGCTGAAAGGTATCAAGCAAAACTCACTCTCAAGCATGGTGTAACCAGACGAATTAGTTTAATAAGTTGACCTTGACTTTTAGACTAGTATTAGAATATAATTATTTTATAGTAGTACAGTTCAAAATTAATATAGATACTAATAATATTTATATGTTCAGAGGTCCGAGGTTTAGGCATTTCATCGGAAACCACGACTGGCTATATTAGGAGGACATACAGGTGAAACTCACCTATGGCACGTAAACGTTATGTGAATTTTATGTGACATGGTGTGTAGGTGAAATCCACCCACGACACGTAAACGATATGTGAACTATTATGTGTTAATTATATGCTTATGTGATTACGTGATTATATGAATTTTATGGATTAAGTGTTTCACACGTTTAAATATGTTTGACAGATTATGGGAATTCATGGATTACGTGGTTTATGTGTATCATGTTTGTTGCATGTCATATGTACCCTTGTCATATGTTATATGCACTGCACTTGCATTTCATGTCAATGCGAGGGAATGGAGTACCATGCGGAACGGGAACGTTTGTGGAGTCGACGAGTGGTGTTGGTTCTTGAGTCGAGTAGAGGGTGGGTGTATGCCGCTCTAAAGAGACCTGAGTAGGCTGCCCGTGCTCTAGTACGTACCACTCTAGAGAGACCTGAGTGGGCTGACGGAGCGATAGGATGATGTTTGGGTGTGTGCCACTCTAAAGCGATCTGGTTTGGCCGCCTGAACGTTAGGTATAGAGGGGAGAACTCTAGTACGTACCACTTTAAAGTGACCTGAGTGGGCCGACCGAGTGCGACCCTCAACTCGGGAATGGACGACTCTAAAGAGATTTGAGAAGCCTTCTCATTCTAAAGCGATCTGAGTGGGATACCCGAGGGTATATAGTTTCGAGTCACGGGGAATCATGTGATGCGATAAGTCATGATGAGGGTTAAGCGTGTATGTCGCGAGGTGTATGGGATGGGGTCGAGCGCACGCTGCATTCATGCATTATTTCACTTACTGGGCAATGAGCTCAGTTTACGTGTTGTAGGTACTGAGCCCGACGTTGATACGTGTTGTGGCTGAGGCGGGTTGACGGCGGTGCTCCACGGACTTTTTAGGGCGGGTCTGTACATGGATACGACCTGTGGAGCGACGTCAGTGTTATGTTGGGTGTTAGGTCGTGCTCTTTGAAAATATAAATAATGGGCTACGGCTATTGTACGATAAAACGGGTGCGAGTGGTGTGTATATTGTAAAATATGACTTTGTGAGATGTGTGTGTTGATGTAATATATTATGTTTTTTTCTAGTAGAAGTTTTTATCAGACGAGTCTTCCGCGACCTACGTTGCGAAAATCCGCCAAAATATTTATTAAAAAGCGGGGTCGTTACAGTTACCGCATAGGTCCTTAAAACTAAAAATTTTTCTGACATGGCCTGAAAACTGAAAAAAAATCCCGACAAGGGCCTAAAACGAAATTTGCGCAATAAATAATCTAGTACAGACGGTATCATTAGACTTGTCAGTTGGGTCCGTGGCTCGCGGGCCCGCTCGCCTCACCACCCGAAAAGGGCGGGCTGGGTTGGGATTTTTTAGGCCCGCCCCGAACGGGCCAGCCCGTCGGTTTTATTAAATTATATATATATTATATTTAAAATATAAAAATTTAATAGCTAATGATTCATTAATTATACCATAATTAATAACACATATATTTATAGATATATAGGTTGCTTATATTATTAAATACCTTAATTAATTAAAAATAATTACTAAATTAAATTATAAAATTAAAATAAAAAAATA
Source organism: Craterostigma plantagineum (assembly GCA_027422505.1). Lineage (NCBI taxonomy): Eukaryota > Viridiplantae > Streptophyta > Magnoliopsida > Lamiales > Linderniaceae > Craterostigma > Craterostigma plantagineum. The sequence continues at coordinate 10,605,921 of JAPQWV010000002.1, forward strand.
AGAATTTTTCTAGGCGGGCGGGCTTGGCCCGCCCGGCCCACCCCGCGGCAGGACGGTCCCCTGGCGAGCTTTGGCGGGCGGCGGGCCAACTCGGCTCGGCCCGTCATTTTGACAGCTTTAGGTAAGCCTTGATTATATTTTTAAAGATATTCTGTCGGCCGAATAGGAGTAAATACTGCTCATCCGAAAAATTAGTACGACTGACCAAGTCTCCGAAAATTTTAATATTGATGACCAGGTCTGCACAAATCTTGGGGTTACACTTAATATTGTGTTGTTCTTTTTAGATCACTCCAACGGAGACACACGTTCTCAAACTCAAACGCATTCTCAAACTCAAAATGGGCTTATTTTAATAAAATAATTCGATTTAAATCGAAATTTAATAAAAAAGGATTATCGCTAACGAAATTAATAAAATAGGACGAATCGTACCCATAAAACGCGACGCCGCGTCTATTAGCCTCGACGGTGACGTGGCACCAAGCGGAACGGGCTTAAAACGGGCCTAACGCGGGCTCAAATTTAAAAAGATCGACTTGGCGGAGCTTTGGCCCAATAGCCTGGGCGTCGCTGCTATTGGCCGCGATGCCGCGGCTAACGAGCGTGGCCACCCACCACCGGCGAACAAAAACCGCGAACCATCGTGACATAATCCTCCTTCTCCGTTTTTTACGATTAAGCTTCGTTTGGGTATGAAACTGCTAATTTGTTTAAATCTTGATTTTGATAGTTTCGTTAAATTTCATCGAATCTTTGAGTTTAAACTTGTGTTTTTGGTATAATATGTGCTATAGATATTGTGGGTAGCTTATTAGATTGATATAACACATTAATTTTGGATAATTTATTCGATTTAGGAATTTTCCCTAATTTCGAAATCTAAGTTTGAAATTAGGGTTTTGTAGCGACCCTCACCCTCTAATCGCTAGTTAGCGATAAATTGCGTCGGGTTTAGCAGCGAAAGCCGCGGAGAACCCATTTTACAAAAATTTGTTTACACAAAATGTTAATATGAATGGGCCGCTGGCCCAAAACACCCTATCACTCGCCCACATGTCGTCATCCATGTACAGCCCCGCCCTCAAAAGCCCATGGAAGCTCCGATAGCCAGCCTCGATCTTCGATTACCTACAACACGCAAACACTGAGCTATTGCCCAGTAGGTGAAATAATGCATGCACGTGTGACTCGCTCACGTTCACTCACCCCCAATTCTTACCAATGCAATGCCACTCATTATCACTCATCACAACCGGGATACACTCACCACCTCACAACGGGCCCCGGGCTTCATACTGTGCACCATCACGCGAAATCACTACCACGATCACGATCACAACCACAACACAATCACAACACTACGGCAGTGGCCTACACTGAGCAGCCTCCCTGAGCCGTATCAGGTCACACTCTCAGGTCGCCTCTTCTGCCAAATGCGGTGCCCACGCTGGTAGCCTACACCAGGTCCCGTAAGGGTACCCAGGTCGCACCCTCCAGGTCGCCTCCTCCCGCATGCGACAGCGTGGCCTACACCAGATAGCCTACTTGGGGGTATCCCAAGTCGCTCCTTTCTAGGTCGCCCGCAGTCTGCCGCACAATGTCCAACGGGCCAATGGCTCACTGTCACAGGCGCTGATGCACAACAGATGCCCCCACTCACGTGACTCCTCTACGGGTCGACAACCAATATCGGCTACTCGCTCACTAGGTACAATAGAGTACCACCGTTCCACCACGGTACACTTCGTGAATGACGTGTAATGCACATGCAGGCATTTACGTGATAATACGTGAACCGTGATGCCACGTGAAATGCACATAAAACACGTAAACATATAATTCACCGAAGCACATAAAATCACATAATTATCGAATAGGTGTTTACGCTTTGTAGATGGATATTCCACCTACCTGTCCTCCTGATAAAATTAGTCACGAAGTCGGGTAAACTTCCTACGCTTCGATCCTCTGAATATTGAAAATATTTTCACATCAATAAATTTACTAAGTCATATAAAGTTTGAAATGTTAAAATTATTAAAACCCTAAAATTTGTAAAAACCTAAAAATAATGAAATCCCTAAAAATAATAACCCTAGAAATAGTAAAACCCTAAAATGAAAATTTATCAACTGAAATACAATGTCGAGATCATTGTTTATGTCAATATCTATTACCTTTCGAGATCTCTTAAATGTCGAGAATTCATTGTAAAGTAAGTATCGATATCATCATACAACCTCGAGTTCCTTCTTTGGTTTATATCTCGACATCTTGGTGATATATAGCTCGACATCTTTGGTATTATTATATTATTGCACCTCGAATTCTTTGTATTGCCCGAGATTTTCTTATTGAAATCCTAACAATGTCGATAACTCTAATGATGTCGACATCTTATACAGTATAACTCTATAAGGTGTAAATATCGAGATCTTCTACACCTTATGTATATCTCGAGAAGCTTAGATATAAATGTCGAACTCTTTTCATGACACACCTCGAGATCTTTTCATGTGAAGCATCATCATGTATCGAAATCCCATATCAAGGTCTCACTAAGGTCGAGATCTCATGTCGAGGTCTTCTGAATATTGTCATTCTCCCCCAAAAACCCTAGTTTCAGTCGGTCCTTACACACATTCAAATCGTCCGAACTTAAGTGAAAAATTTAGGCTACCCAAATCGTCAGAAGTTCCTCCTCACCCAATTATTCATATTTTCTAAGAACATAAATCTGAAACACAAGAATTAATATGTCATCAGGACTACCCAAAAAAAAACATTACCGTCACATAAAAGGATACGGTCTAAAGATTAGGTTATATAAACAAAATATAATTCGAAAGACATTGGAATCCCTATATCATCGTAAAACTAACGAAAATATATTCTAACTTAGAAAATTCCAAGATCTCTAATCATGATAATTCTTGAACAATCCTTAAAGTCACTATAGAATCGCCTAACATTATATAGCTATTGAAAATAACCTAACTACATAAATTTTAAGTTTAAGAAGTATACCTTTCTCCAACTTCCAAAGTTTCGAACTATCAAGTTTATGGGTTGAGGTTTCTTTTATTCTTTCCACTTGAGGTTCCTTCGTTCCTTTAACATTTGTTCTCATAAGGGTTTCATCTGAAGGAATGCTGTTATAGATATATATTATGATTCTTCGTTAACGTGAGATTTGATGGGTATGGGGTGACGTGATTTCCCTAAGGAGTAAGTAACTAAGTTCTCAATATTTATCTTTTAAAAAACTTGGGCCTTAATTATATATTAGCCCAACATTAAGTCCTTAAATTATTTTCGGAATGATTCAAAATTTATATGTTTGCTACACAACTTAATTTCTTATCAAATTTCCTAATTCATAAAGTTACATATTTGAACGTCAAAATCCCGAATTAAAATTTACGGGTAATACAGGTTTCTAGCTTGATTGATTCACTTTTTCGATACCTAACTGAATTTATGTGTTGATATTGTGTTTGTTTTAGTGGGTATTTGTGGCGATATTGACTTGTAAACGTTCGATTTAGGATGGATACTTACGAATACTACGGTCCGATAGATCGCTCCATGTTGATATTCTAGGATAGTCATCGTTGTAACGATGTACTATCCAATTCCGATGGTGCCCTAGACACGCCTTTGACCGTTAGGGATTTGGAAAGTGTTGTATGGGGTAAACTTTCACGACCGGTGCTGTTGCACGGTCATATTCTGGAGAAGTTAGATACAATGTCATTTTACGGCGTCTATAGTTGTAGATCTCAGAAGTTAGATCCACGCCTGATCACGGCTCTCGTAGAGAGGTGGAGGAAGGAGACGCACATGTTCCACTTGCATGTGGGTGAGGCTACCGTCACACTAGAGGACGCGGTGTGCTGTGGGGACTCCCCGTCGATGGTCATTCGGTCAGTGGTCTGATCCACAACAAGTCGCATGATCAGTGGATCGACTACCAGGAGGAGTTGACTGGCTACATACCTGCTGTGGGTGTGTACAGCGTGACAAATGTGTCGTTGAGGAAGTTTGCCGATTGGTTGGAAGCCAACCAAATTGACTATGACAGCATCGATTATGAGTTAGATCAGCGCGCACGTGCTTATGCGCTCTTACTCATGGGATCAGTGTTGATTTCCGACTCTAGTGGAAGCTCGACGTCCATGGGATCGTGCACACTTACAGTTGGGGCAGTTCCGTTCTGGCTTTCTTGTACGGAGAGCTATGTACTTCGTGCCAGCGTCAGAAGATGAACATCAGAGGAGCTCTGCGGTTGCTTCAAGTGCGTTCTTTTGTGTAATTGAATTTTCTTGAGGCGTTTTGTAGAATACTATTTGTAATTGTGCTTGATTTCATTAGTTGTCCTTGTAATTAGGGGCGTTTTGTATAGTAGTCCTTAGATTAGGACTAGTTTGATATTTATACCAAGTTTGTTTGGTATAAATACATGTAAATCAATTCAGCTGAATAGAGAAAGTTTTTAGAATTGATCCGAAAGGCTTGCAATTCGATTTCTAGAGAGAGAAACAACAGTAACGTTCTCACTCTACTCGAATTCTCTATCTTGTTCTTCATTTGAGTTTTTCGATCGAATTCAATTGCATATCATAACGATCGAATTACTATGAATTCTAGCCTAGGATCGTAGAGTTGTTAATCGTAGGACCTAACAATTGGTATCAGAGCAGATTCGTTCTGTTTTGAATCGTAAATTGTTAGAATTGGATCGAAAATCATTTTCTGGATACTGTTCATCGAAGAACAGTTTGGCGCGAAAACCTTTTTCGATCCAATGGCTTAATTTTGTGCTTAATTGACTTGAATTTGGTGTTTCTGTGCTTGTTTAAGTGTTAGATCATCATTGCGATCAGTTCTGTTTCAGTTTAAACTTCAATTTTTAGGATTGAATTGCTTCTGCGTGTTACTGTTTGCGAAGAACATGAAGAACATGTTCTGATTTTGATCAAATTCGATATATTTTGCTTCATAACGTGTTTAATTGCTTGTTCGTGCGTGATTAGAACTTGATTGCGAGTAGTTACCTTAAACTTCACTATCTGATTCTTTGTTTTTGCTCGAATTTGTGTTAATCGTATTTTGTGAATTTTTCTCGACTGCTCAAATTTTTCTCGCTAAGTTTTGTGATCGGATTAGTTTCTCGATCGATAAACTTAAGCGCGAGAATTTTTCTCGGTCAGAATACGAAGTCAGCGCTAGAATCTTCATCAGCAGAAACGATTTTAGTTAGAAATATTTCTCGAGCATTATACAGCGAAAAACATTTTCGAGAGAGACTTATTTTGACTTTGCATGCGTAAAAACTTTCACTCGAAAAACATTTTCAGTCAAACCTTTTAACGTTTGACCAGGCGAAAATCATTTACACGCGAGAAAATTTCTCTAGTCAACAAATTTATTTTGACTTGTCGAGAAACTTACTAACATACTGTTTCTTTACGATCGAAATAAATTCACAATCAAGAAATTTTTTCTCGACCGAATGGTTTTGAGCAATTTATCTCGCTAGTAAAATTTTCCGCTGACAAAATTTCTCGCACGAGAATAGTACCGAGTACATTCTATCTCAACGGAATTAATTTCGATCAAACTTTAAAGATTGAATCGAAAATAATTCTCGATCTAATTTTCGAATCAAACGCTACTAACGAATTTCTTCACTTGTGAAGCACATTACATCATCTTCAACCTTCAAAACAATTAACGAAGATCCTTCAACAACTCGACTGCAATACAAACATGGATGCACACTCACTCGGAAATGACAACCGTCCGCCGATCTTGCAAAGAGGCGAATACACAGTGTGGAGAAGCCGCTTTCTGAATTTCATCGCTCTAAAGGATCAAGCCGAAAATCTACTGAAGTCCCTTGAAGAGGGACCGTCACAGTTCTGGGTTCATGTACCCGGGGACGAAACAGCTACTCCAGTAATTTCAGCTTCTAGGCGACTAAAGGAGCCTAGAGAATACTCTCTGGAGGAAAGAGCTCGAGCTAAGGCTGATCTAGTAGCCATGAATACCCTTATGCAGGGCATCCCCAACGATATATACAGACAAATCGACAGCCTTACATCGGCCAAAGGGATGTGGGATGAGCTGCATAGTATGATGCAAAGGACGGAAGTTGGTATAAAGGCCAAGAAAGCGAACATTCTCACTGCTTACGACTCATTCAAAGCAAAGCCGGAGGAGAGTCTAAACGAGATCTACCAACGATACCTCACTCTTCTCAGTGAGATGAGGAAGATAGAAATAACGAAGACAAACATGGAGACAAACATAAGATTTCTATATTCTCTCCCCACGGAATGGAAGAAAATATCCACTCAAATACGACAAAACAAAGATCTAGAGGAGTTGGATGTCCATGCCGTGTTCGACAATCTCGCCCAGCATGAGGAGGATATCCGCGAGATCACCAAAGAGCAGAAAGGCAAACAAACCGATGACATGATTGCCTTAGTCTCGGAGAAGAGGAGCACAAGATCAAGAAAGGACAAGATCGTTAGGCCACTTTCATCATCAGAGTCGGAAGAGGAATCGGACTCCGACATCGAGCCGAACATTAAAGCCCTTGGAAAGCAGCTAGCTCTCATTGGACAAATGATGAGCAAGAAGTACTTCAAGAAGAAGTCTTCAACCTCAGCCAATAGACTTCGGACTACAAGCTCCAAGAACAATGAACGTGCTCCGGAGAGTTCCGAGGTCAAGAATCCCAAAGAGACTAATAAATGTTTCAATTGTGGCAAAGCAGGTCACTTCGCCAGAGAGTGCACTCTCCCGAAGAAAAGAGATGCAAACTACTACTCCAGGAAGCTTCAATTGACAAAACAGAAAGAAGCTGGAGTAGCTCTCATGGCCGAACAGGACCAGTGGCTCGAGGACACGTCGAGCTCCGAAGAAGAGAACTTAGCCCTTATGGCCCGTCCCGACAACGAATTGGACGCCGAAACATCCATTCGTACGGACGACGACAACGCATCCACATCTTCAAATGAGGTAGTCACTTCTTCGACATTATTGACCATGTTAGAATCATATCAAAAGCAATATGCTAACATGAAACGTGAGCAGAAAAGTATAAAGGAAGTAGAGAACGAACTTGAGAGAGCTCAGGAGAAGATAGATAGTCTCGAAAAAGAACTTAGGAGCTCTAGTGCAAAAATAGATGAACTTAGTAAGAACCTCAACTAGGACAACAGAGCGAAAGATTAAGGAATTAGAGGATAGGCTAGCAAATAACTACAATTGCTTGGTTAGAAATCTCAACGAGAAAGCCATTTTAAATTGTAGGATAACCGAAGCTACCTCTAAGATCACTAACTTAGAAGCTCAATTAGAAATATCGAATGCTAAGATTAGTGAGCTTGGTAAGGAATTCGATGCCTGTCAAGCCGCGAAACTAACCGTGGAAAATAATTATACTCTCCTAGGTGAGGAACGCAAGAAACTATATGCCAAAGTAAAGAAATTAGATGATATAGTTACGCGTAGGGGACAATCCGAACAGACGATATATTTGAACAAGCCCAAGGATATAGAGTTCCATAATCCTATAGAAGACATAGGTTTCACTAACCCATGTGTTTTACAAAAGAAATAAATATATGATGTTAAACACATGCGCATAGGAATAACCTCTCTCAGAAATTTTACTGAATCATCTTATGAAAATACTTTCGATTCATCCATTAGACAAGGTCCACATGGTTCAGAAATCCCCTTTGACTACACAAAACTAAATGAAAGGGACAAAAATAGGAAAGAAACTCTAAGTCCTGTCTGCAATTTAGTTCAAATTCTACCTCCTGATTCTCGAACACACCACGAGGAAGTTAAAACCATTAATTATAAAAATTCTCTCTACAAACCCCCTATCATAAAACAGATAGAGGAGTCACAGGCAAAGTTAGAAAAAGAACGAGAGAATTTCGAAGGTGAAAAGAAAAAATTCTTTAAGGAGATGGAAAATCTCAAGGCTTCCTCGTCCTCCCAAGCTACCTCTCACGCTATTAGAAAAAGCGTGAAAAATGAAAAATCGCCTTTGAAAGATAAATATTGTAAAGATAATTTTGTTAAAAGTGCTATGACTAATTTCACTTTACCTACGTCTACAGGGAGCGTAGTGTCAGCACTAAAAACAAAGTCGAGAGTGTCTAGCACTAAGATAAAGAAGGAGCCATTAGATTTAAATGTTTCTGAGCATGCTACTCCTTCTGCAATAAAAGACATTCGTAGAAATAAAAGAGCTATTTCCACTTTTAAGATAGTTGCTTCTACTTATTCACTTCAGCCGATCACTTCTAGAAGCACCAACTTCGAAATAGGCTCTACGTCAAAAATTAATCATTCTGAAGCAAATGCCACTAGGAAGACACGTAGGAAACAAGATCCATCCATAAAGAAAGCTTATGGCGCCGTACATGAATGTACTCGCCTAAGGTATCCCGTAGAAATTAAATCCCCCAAGCACCTTAGGAGACTATCACAAGAAAAGATCTTTTCCTCAGTCAAACCCTCCATAGCATTTGTACGTACTGAAATTAACCTTCCCTGTAAGGTTCAACCCAAATGGGTTCCTAAATCTCCGCTTAGGACAACAAAAGCCAAAAGGGCCAAGTCTCCTATAGAGGCAAAACCCAGACCAACTTTTTCAAAAGAGAAATGGGTTATTAAGACTCATCCAAAAATAGATTTAGGAGTCATATCTGAACCCAAAACTGAATTTGCTAATCCGAGAGGAACCATGTTTAAGTGGGTACCTAAAGCTCTCTAAATTGTTTTTGCAGATCCATCACGTGTGGTACCTCGACTCTGGTTGCTCCACACACATGACTGGTAGTCAAGAGCTGCCGAGCAACTACAAGACCGACCAAACGGCAAAGTCAGATTTGGGAACAACGATTCAGCCCCGATTCTAGGACTTGGGGATATCACTCTGAAAAATCTGACCATCGAAGATGTCTCGTACGTCGAAGGCCTCCGCCATAACTTGTTCCGCAGAGGCCAATTCCGTGACAAAGGCTTCCAGGTGGTCTTCCATGCTGACCGGTGCAGAATTTTGGATAGTCAGGACACAGAACTCCTTCAAGGACTTCGGAGATCAAATCTTTACACGATCAACCTGACATCATCGACGGCTGTATGCCTCATTTCTCAGACAGATTTACAGAGGAACAGCTTATGGCATCAACGACTGTCTCATCTGAATATGAAAGCTCTACAACGTCTTTCTACTAAAAAGTTGGTTCACGGTCTTCCAACTATACAACTACAAAGGGAGCATCACTGTTCGGCATGTCAATTAGGAAAAATAAAGCGAGCATCTCATCACGTCAAGCAAATTGCGTCTACTTCTCGACCATTGGAACTAATTCACATGGATCTTTGTGGTCCAATGCAGACTCAGAGTATCATTGGAAGAAAGTATATCGTAGTGATTGTGGATGACTATTCTCGCTACACGTGGACTAAGTTCCTCCGAACGAAAGATGAGACTGGTGACTTGATCATCAATTTTGTGAACACAACTCCAAATCTGCTGCAACAGACTATTCAAGTTGTTCGAACAGACAACGGCACTGAGTTCAAGAACAATCACCTCAGTGAGTTTTATCAGAAACTTGGAATAAGTCAACATTATTCAGCCGCCAAATCACCTCAACAAAACGGGGTCGTTGAAAGGAAAAAATCGACCACGAGTGGAAGCCGCTCGTACAATGCTGATCCAATCGGGACTTCCACACTTTCTATGGGCTGAAGCTGTTAATACCGCTTGTTTTACTCAAAACAGGACAATGGTTCACAAACGGTTCAACAAGACTCCGTATGAGATTGTGAATAATAGAGTGTCCAACATCTCTTTGCTTAAAGTCTTCGGGTGCAAGTGCTTTGTGGCGAACGACCGAGAGCAACGTGCAAAGTTCGACCCTAAAGCATTCGAAGCTACATTTGTCGGGTATTCTTCAACATCAAAAGCATACCGAGTATACATCAAGTCCAACCGAACTATTAAGGAAAGCTATAATGTCACTTTCCACGAAGTGGCAGAAATGGCTTCTGGTCAATTCAGTCCAGGACCCGTGCCTAACCCGTTGGCTTCTGAAGACAACATTTCAGAACCTGTAATCACTGGTGTGTTGGCACAAAACCAACAGATGATGGCAACAACTTCTGGATCAGTGTCAGACGAAGCAACGAGACTTGCAATAGACGACTTGGATTCTCTCTTCGAACCGGTATATCGGTCATACACGCTTACACCAACAATGAATTATCTACCAAACGAGACCGACATACCAAGTTCATCTCACACCTCTACCCCACCCGATTCAGAATTGCCACAGAACACCGAAGAACCTACAGTGGTCATCGAGGAAGTATCATCTGAGACGATCAATCCAAGTGCAATATTGGAACTTCCTCAGACAAATGATCAATCTGAGACTATAGGCAATCTAGATTCACAGATGGCTGACGCATCGACTTCAGCCTTGCCTCATGAGCGCAAGTGGACGAGAGGCCACTCGGTTGATCAGATAATTGGCGATCCCTCGGTTGGTGTGAGGACACGTCATCAACACAGTCTTTTCAGTTGCTTCCTGAGCCAAAACGAACCTAGCAAAGTAGCAGACGCACTTCGAGACCCGTATTGGACAATTGCAATGCAAGAGGAGATCAATCAATTCGAACGTCTTCAAGTGTGGACCTTGGTACCCCGTCCACATGGGAAACAGTGGTCGGAACTAAATGGGTTTTCAAGAATAAGAAAAATGAAGATGGTGATGTGATCCGTAACAAAGCAAGGCTAGTTGCTAAAGGATACAATCAACAGGAAGGCATCGACTACGACGAGACTTATGCTCCTGTTGCCCGTATCGAAGCTATCCGCCTCCTGCTGGCTTATGCGGCTCACAAAGACTTCAAAGTCTATCAGATGGATGTTAGAACCGCCTTTCTCATCGGCGTGTTAAAAGAAGAAGTCTACGTCGCTAAGCCGGAAGGTTTCGTTGAACAAAAACATCCCGATCATGTCTATCGCTTGGACAAAGCTCTCTATGGACTAAAACAAGCCCCACGTGCCTGGTACGATGTCCTGAGTGATTTCCTCGTGAAGTCTGGATTCATACGAGGAACGATAGACACAACTCTCTTCATTAAATGGCATGACAAAGATCTGATGGTCGTCCAAGTATACGTCGACGACATCATCTTCGGATCAACAAATCCTCGGCTCTGCCAGAAGTTTGGAGATCTCATGAAGAGCAAATTCGAGATGAGTCACATGGGAGAGATGCAATTTTTCTTAGGATTCCAAGTCAGGCAGCTCAATGATGGAATTTTCATCAGTCAGACAAAATATATCAAGGATATTCTGAGGAAATTTCATCAAGACCAGAGCAAGACTCTCAGCACCCCTATGTCACCAAGCTGCAAGTTGGATGCCGATCCCTCTGGCAAGTCGGTCGACATCACACTGTATCGCAGTATCATTGGATCTCTTCTCTACCTTACTTCGAGCCGGCCGGACATCATGTTCGCCACGTGCTTGTGTGCCCGTTTTCAAGCCGATCCCAAAGAATCCCATATGCTCGCGGTCAAAAGAATTCTACGCTACCTTAAGGGCACCTCTACCCTTGGCCTATGGTATCCAAAGAGTACGAATTTTAAACTCATCGGCTACACTGACGCTGACTATGTAGGTTGCCGAATGGACAAGAAAAGCACATCCGGTGGCGCTCAATTTTTAGGAGAAAAGCTGGTTTGCTGGTCATCCAAAAAGCAGAACTATGTGTCAACTTCGACGCCCGAAGCAGAATACGTAGCTGCCGCCAGCTGTTGCTCACAGATGCTGTGGATGCGGACACAGCTTCGCGACTATGGGTACAGACTAAATAATATACCCATATATAGTGATAGTCAGAGTGCAATGGCCATTACTTGCAATCCTGTTCATCATTCACGCACAAAACACATAGACATTAGATATCATTTTATCAAAGATCACGTAGAAAAAGGCACGATAGAGATGTACTTTGTAAACACGGAGTTTCAACTAGCCGACATTTTCACCAAGGCATTGGATGAGAAACAATTTCAATTCCTTGTCGGAAAATTAGGCATGTTGAATCTTCCGTAATATGTGCATTACCTGATCTTCTGTGCTATCACATGCTCTATTCTATGTGTTTTCTATGCTTATCTGTTCTTATCTTGCGTGACAAAAATAAATATAAATATAATAATAATATATATATTTCTATATATAATATAAAGGGGTATGACGAAATCCCTTTAGGATGCTTTGATCTAAAGTCACTTAGAATTTTACCTCGACGTGCGATTGATTTAATTGCTTAATTTTGTCAGTCTAAGTCGAATGCTTGTGTCTAAAGGTCACTAGGTTGCTCCACTAGACACAAAGCCACTATAAATGTGAGGATTCAAGCCTTGTTCTATTTTTCTTTCTTCGGATCTTTTGCTCGAGTGAGTCACACATCACTTGCTTGTCTTAACTAGTGACACTTGGCGTCATACTCATCTTGCGTTAGATCGTCAGGAAAATGATAAGGGAGTTTAGGATATTCCTCATTCGGCCTTATATTAATTTACCCACGATAGCCCTTAGTCATCTACTTTGAGCTTTCTCCGATGTCCTTTTTCTTCATTTGAAACCCATTCTCAGCCTTCAACCGAACTCTATACTCGTCGAATGGTTGTTCAAACGAGAAAAGGAGGGGGAGATAACGAAAGAAAAAGTAAGATGATGACAAAAGAAGGCATTGCTCAACGCGCAACAAACAGACCAAAGGAACCGGCCTTTCGACTACCTTGTAGAAAGTGGCATGGATCCTGCTGTGAACTTCTCCAACGATAATCTCGTACGCTCGTCAGAATGGCTGGAAGAGGAGCACCACGAAGTGAACTTTTTCAACGATAATCCGGTCTTATGTCGGGAAACGAGTATAGGAGTGCAGCCTCGGGTACGAATTTCATAACCGTGAACTTTTCCAAATAGATAATCTCTGAAACCTCTCTAGGGATTAAGAGAAGAGGAGTACGGTATCGGCCCGAGAACCAATAAGAAGAACTTCGCCTACGATAATCTCCTAGAGCCTCATGGAGAAGCGGAGCTTCAGCTTGAGCATAACATAAAAAGGGATATTTCTTAAAAGAAAAAGAGGGAGAACAGATTGAAAAGAAGAAAGACGCCGAAAAAAAGGGAGACGGACGTAGAATTGGAAGACGATGAAGAGATAAGCTCACTTTCCTTTAAATTCCTTCCGTTCTAAGTCCTAGCCAAATTATAACCCTTACAACCCTTTGATTCCACATAGACGGTCTCTCGCTTAGGTGAAATGATTAAAAATGCCTCGATCACAGGTAAATTGACATAAAATTGCTTGTGTTGACTTGAGTGATAAAAATATAAAAATCCCAAGATAGCTAATTGTGAGCAAGAGCGAACCTGGTGAGAGTTGTCGACATGGACCAGTCTATGAACTTAGGACTTTAGTTTGACGACATGACTTGACGGCATTTTCTTCTTTCAAATGTCTCGTAAAATTTTAGGCGTGACAATTGATCGAAGCAAAATAATCTGACCCCACAAAAAATAATAATAAATAAAATAAAAATAATAAATATATATATATATATTATATATATATATATACATATATATACTAAGATATAAATAATAAATAAAAATTTCGCACATTTTGACATGAAATATTATGTTTCATATGCGTTGAATTGAATAAATGCGAATTTCTTTAGTGTATCGCACATTCTAAATGCTAGATTGCATTGGTGCTGAATTGTTTAAATGCGATAAATTTTTCATTGCTTCTACCCTCACACAATATTTTAAAGTACATGTTTTCGGGGACCATGTATAAATGCTTACTTGGTAAATTTGTGTGCTCGTGACTTGAATTGATTTCATATGCTTGCATAATTAGTCAATTCTTGTGCATCATTTGAGGGGGAGCAAATATAAGACTTGTAGATTAGCTCCAAATATTTTTGACGTTTTTCTCTGAGAATTTCAGAATTAAGGAGCGAGACGTCGACAGAGATGAGTTAGACACAAGGCCAAATATTTCAAAGATAAAATTGCCAGAAATAATTGTTGATTAACTCCATTATTACTAACGCTTATCTCCACGTGGTACAGATTTTTAAATTTCTGCTAGGGGAGCTAGACGTTACGACACAGAAAATACAGGGAGTTATTTGTATTATTTTAATTACTAAGGGGGAGACTTACAAAAGGTTTTATTTTGGAATAGGGGTCAATCTGAAAATTTTATAAGTACTTACTATAGAGAAACTAGATAGAAGAGTTAATTCACGATCATAAGTTTCTCGATCGTAAACAGTGTTGGAAACAATTTTGATTGGCCGCGATAATTTGCGATCGAAAAATTTGAATTGAGAGGAAATTTTCATAAAAAATTTCTCGAGCGCAAATAGTAATGGGCCTGATCCATTTAATCGCAAAACGTCCAATCGCAAACCCAACATTGACTTAATGCAACTTAATAAAAGTTTAACTTTTGTCAGTAGATAAACTTTTTCTCACGCAACCCTAATCGCAAAAAATCTCTCTAGCGAAAAACTTTCACAGACAGCTTAAAATCTCAAAACTCTTTCGATTTTCAACAGCAAGCTGTCTGTTTTAAGGTAGAAATGAGATACTTTTAACATTTGCGAGTGATTTAACTTCGTTAGCATCTGCATTTTGTTGTTTTTCGCATGATTTATATTAGTTTCTCGACTGTTCTTCAAAACTGAGAAAATCGCTATTTCATAGTGTTTTAGGCTTGATTATGAGTGTTTTCTGAGTTGAATGCCTGCACTTAAGATAGTTTCGATATTCTCTATGAATCTGGTAGAATGGATCATCGGAAAATCTGCATCTTCGACTGTAATCTGTGTTTTTGATGAAACTGGGTATTTGAATGTTTAAAGCCATCGAAGAATTTTGTCGATCGCAAACAGTCTTAATTGAATTCCGATTTAATTGAGATACTGTTTATGTCGAATTAGTTTCTCGATAAATTCTGATTTAGTCGCGAAGATAGAAGATTTTGACCGGAAATTTTTTAACATCGAGAAATCTAATTATAATTTTTGTGAGCGAAAAACTTATGCACTGATTAGACAATTTAGATGCAAATTTTATCGAGCGTAAAACTTACTATCGCAAAATAGAAATTTTCGATTCAATTTCAATTTGATCGCAAAAATTTAGCAGCGAGAAATTAACTTTTCAACACGTAATTTTTCGATCGCAAAATTCGCCGCTTGGGATCTAATTGATTGGAAAATTTCTCGACGATTGACTTAGTCTTTCGTTGACTAATTTCTCGATAAAATTATATCGCAGCGAAAATTATTTTACTTTCAATCGAAAATCACATTCCGCTCGACAAATTTCAAATCGAAAAATTTTATTCAATCGAGGAAAATTTCTCGATAGTAAATTTACCTGAGAAATAATTTCTCGATCGTAAATTTACACGGAATTTTTCTCGATCGTCGATAGACCGACAACAGTCTCGATTTCAACTTCAATACTTAGAAAATTTTACTAAGTCTTTTACTCTGTAGCGGACCTTTGCGAATAAAATTTTCTCGATCGAAAAATCGAACTGAGTCATTACAATTGAAATTAATGCATAGGAAATCATTTTCAAAATCAATTTTATCGAGCGAAAATTTTCTCGGCATGAACAGTGTCCTTTTTCACGATTCAACACTTAGAAAAATTTCGAACTATTTTTCACGCGATTTATACTTCATTCGAAATTACATTTATGCCATTACGATTTTTCAAATTGAGCATATACTATGCATTGATATGATTTCAATTCAAAATTCATCGAACATGCTATTACTTGCGATATTACTATAGTTTGATGAAATTTATTCACACTTCGACTGAAAATAAAATTGAACTAATAAACTTTTACAAATCTTATTTTTCAGATGGATCGCTATCCAACATATAATCACATATACGTGAAATCCTTATATCTCAATGTCCACGACACGAACTTCCAACTTGACCTGGCCACCTTCCGGTGTCGAGACGACATCATCGTGTCAATCCTTCAAGGCCATCCCTATGGCATGGACTTACCGTGACGGCATCAGTGCCGATGGTCTACCTCCAGCAGTTTTGGGGGATGATCAAGAGCGTCATCTTGGATGGGGGATATCATTTCACGACGGTTGTAGGGACGAGGCACATTTGCATGGGCAAGAACGAGTCCAGAGCTCTACTCGACCCCCTCACAGCCAAAACTACGACCCCCTCCCATCAGATGAAGAACTGGTGGCTGATTTCCTTCAAATGGGTTACCGTCCGCCGCTCACCAAGCTCGCTCAGGTTCAGAGCAACGGTATCCCTCACCCATTGAAGACACTGTTCGGGATCGTGAACAAGTGTCTATCGCCACATCCTCCGGATTTTTCACGGAGTCGTGTTCTCGCGAAATTATGATTTCGCCCAGCTGATCTGGAACGACCTTGCAGAACTGATCAGACAAAAAGAGAACAACCGGTCAAAGAACGTGCCGTACGCGAGATGGTTCTCCGTGATCATCCGCCAACACATGGAGATGTACGCGCAGAACATT
This sequence comes from Craterostigma plantagineum, assembly GCA_027422505.1. Lineage (NCBI taxonomy): Eukaryota > Viridiplantae > Streptophyta > Magnoliopsida > Lamiales > Linderniaceae > Craterostigma > Craterostigma plantagineum. The sequence goes on from JAPQWV010000002.1 coordinate 10,622,606, forward strand.
CCTCGCCTGCCACCGGGTGGAAACTATCACCCGCCCCGGCTCAAATTCTTCCACAACCCAAGGCTGGTGGACCTTACACAGCGTTCAATGGCCATACCTCTCAACCTTCTTCGGCTCGCCGACCCCGCAGGAGCTGAATATCAGAGATACTGCCGGGAACATCACCTCACCGAAGAAATGATTAGAGGGCCCCCGGCAGATGTACACATGAGCCCTCCCCAACCACAACAACAGCTAGGCCCTGAGGACGCGATGATTGATGATGTCACTCAGGAGCTAGCTCAGGAGCCACCATTGGTCGAAGAGCCAATGCCCGACGTCGATGATACGCTGATAGACGTCGTGGCTACGGAGATGGAACAAGAGGCTCCAACAGAAATGCTTCAAGTGGAAGTGCCCTTACATGTAGGCGTGCTCGAAGAAACCATTGAGGAGGTTCTTCTACAAGAAGCACAGCCCGAGACAGATATTGGGCAGAGCTTGCTTCCACTGGTGACGGATCAGGCTCCAGGGGATGTTGAACGTGATCCCACTCCTCACACAGTTACACCATCCGACACGGAGTCAGATGAGGAGATTAGCCTGATAAGATGGACTCCCAGACGACTTAGTATTCAACTGGAGTCCCTCTTCCCGGCCGTCACCGACGCACCAGATATCACGCTGACCACAACGACAAGTGTTGCCGGCACTTCTTCGCTCAATCTTGAGCCGTAACCAACTCACGTGGTGTCTGGTTCACAGGCGCAACCTGAGCCTTCCTTAACACCCATAGAGACGAATCCTCAGGATTCGACTCGAGGATTGGGTGGAAGTCTCATACAGTTACAACCTCACGTGACTGTGAGCCAACCCACAAAGTCGGTGTCTACTCAAGGGTTGATAACAGGCGACATCAGACGTCCTGGTCCATCTCAGGAGGCGTCCGCACCCTTCGTGACGACCGAACAGTTCCAGGCCGCTCTCTCTGCCGCTGTACAGTCGTTGGAAGAAAAGATCACAGAGAGAGTACTCCAAGCACTCGAGGCATCCCGAAGAGATACTGGGAAAGCACCTGCCTCTGAAGGCCCTTCGTCACGAATCAACCCCACACCTCCACAACCCACACCCACCGACCCTCTAGCCACTTCCTCCATCCTCATCAACCCATACACAATCCCTATCACCGAGCTCCATGACATTCTCTTCGCCCGTCTGATAGGCCTTTCCATCCGATCGCAGCAAGAAGAATCCCTCTATAGGCGATTGGTGGACCATCCTGAGCCACCGACTGATACCTACCGAGGCCAAAGCTCCCACTCACCGCGCAGACATGATGATCCTGACGATCAGGACCCTCATGAGGGGGAGAAGAGGCCAAGGACATCAACAAGTGGCCAAGGACAAGGCTCGGGCGCTACGCAGACAAGCGCTGGAGCTGGTGAAAACCAAACAACCCAAACACAAACCCACCATACCCAAACACAAACCACCCACCAAGCCCAAACTACCCACACCACGCACCGCACCACCCACATCGACCCACCAACCTTGCACCTGAGGACGCCTCCGTCCACCCCACCGATCTTCTGAAGCCCCTTGCTTCCGAAAGAAGAAGCAAGTGCTGCGATGCTTGTAGCTCTAGCAGCTACCCAGGCCACTCCCTCAGTCGCTCCAGACCAACCGGGACCCTCTGGACATGGCGTCAATCCACACGAGGCCCTAGACAAGTACATCTTCGAAGGACAGTGGATGACCCACTCCATGCCCGAGGAGCATCAAAGACAACGGCTTCACAACGTTCGACGCTTTCTACAACAAGCGTCTATAGATCTCGTAATCATAGAAGACGACGAGCTTTAGGAAGGTGAAGACTACGAGCGAGTTATCCCAAGGCTACCAGAGTTAATCGCTCAACAGGCAGTTCCCTCTCCAAGGCTAACGCCAGGGACCGTTCGCATCGACACGCAATGGGAAAACATTCCTCGTAGAAGTTCGTGAGAATATTTGGAGGTCTCCGGACAGAGTGAAGAAGCCGAACAAGTTCGAGCTTAGAGGGATATCTCATTGGGATCAGCAGAAGAGGATGACCTACCTCTAGATGCTGACCAAACTAGGACGTGATGTTAGGCTGGGGATGACTAAGACACAAGCCAAGAGCCACTATAAGAGTGTCTCCCCAATGAGCCAACTACTCATCGTATACTGTGCCAAAGGAGGACTTCCAACACCTCACTACATCATCGAACGAGTGGACAGGACCCGAGAGGAACTGAGCGAGAGCGACCTGCCTTACCTCCCCGTCGATGAAGTGTACCGTCTTTATCAGCTATATGTGGAGAAGTACAAAGGTCCTCAGGGCTTCATCAAGACAGAAGGCCTCGAAGGGCTCTACCGGTTCATGTTGCGCCAGGTCAAGTACTATGCTGCACACGACCTTCAGATGGCTCTGGAGAGCAATATGAAGAAGGTCAACATGACCGCTCCACTCAACAAAAAACCTGAGATCGAAGGGCTTCCCAACAATCACGTGCATATCAGCTCAATCCTAGGCGTCACCTACCACAATCCAATAGCAAAGAAGAATAGGTTGATGCTGAAGACTGAGATTCATAAGTTTTGGGATGGGACGCTCAAGGTCGTCAGGAAAAACATCGAACAGAGGTTGGAAGAAATCAACAGAGACACTATGCTGAGGATCCACAGGTTCGTGAGAGAACAACCGCTCCTAATGGAATTGCTTGAAGATATCGAGGAGCGACTGGAGCTTAGGATCACGCTGAGGAACTACGAGCACGCGCTGGGCTTGCGCAGATCGTATTACGCCCGACGAGGACAAACGGCGCGGAGACGCAATCAAGCACAAACGGGGAGATTGTAGAATACTATTTGTAATTGTGCTTGATTTCATTAGTTGTCCTTGTAATTAGGGGCGTTTTGTATAGTAGTCCTTAGATTAGGACTAGTTTGATATTTATACCGAGTTTGTTTGGTATAAACACATGTAAATCAATTGAGCTGAATAGAGAAAGTTTTTAGAATTGATCCGAAAGGCTTGCAATTCGATTTCTAGAGAGAGAAACAACAGTAACTTTCTCACTCTACTCGAATTCTCTCTTGTTCTTCATTTGAGTTTTTCGATAGAATTCAATTGCATATCATAACGATCGAGTTACTATGAATTCTAGCCTAGGATCGTAGAGTTGTTATTCTTAGGACCTAACAATTGATTGTTGGAACTATTTAATTGTATTCAATTAATATAGTTGTTTTAGTCTTGTTATGCAAATCAGTAGTCTTGGGCTAAATTGTAATTAGTCATTGTATAGGACTACTTGTGTAAATACCACGAGGTGGTATATATAAGTGAACTCCTAAGAAAATTAGGAGTGCGCTTAGTATGGTTTTCAGATCGAAAAATTAGAATAAATTTTAGAGAGAAGATTTCGAGCGCCTTTGTGTTCTTCAACTTCGTTTCTCTCTCAAACCTCACCGTTGGTAAATCTCAATCGTAAATGTTCGAATTCTTTAGATTTACTATCCGATTCTTCGTATTTCGATCTAGGTTGGATATTAGGGGTCCTAACAATTGGTATCAGAGCTAAACGTGTTAGGATTTTTTTGATTTTTGGAACTGTTTTTTTTCAAACCTCGCGCATTGTTCGTCGATAAGCAGAGGTCTGATTCTTCAAAATCTGATATAATCTGCTGTTTTTAGGCTTCGATCGAGTCGTTTATACATGTCTGAGCTGAATTTTGATTGATCGGAACACTAATTTGAGCGAATTTTGAAGATCGAAAATTGCTGAATTTTTTTCGTTTTGAACTCACGGTTGAATATTTTTTTCGAATGATTCTTCAATTTTTCTATCTTGATTTGCTGTTGTTGCGATTCGATCGAGTGTTTCTAACATCTCTGGGCTAACATCTGATCGATCGAAAACAATATCTTGTGCAAATTTGGAGAATTAATCGAAAAACTTCTTTGAGTGTTCTTAGTGAAATCACGAGAAATTCGACCTATTTTGCTGTTTTTAGGTCAAATTGAGTGTTCGTAGTCGTTAATCCACACGTTTCGATTCATAACCCGAAGTAATTCTAGCAATTTTGTGTTTGGATCGAGATTTAGTTCGATTTTTCGCTTGCGTCTAGGTTTGCGACTTCTCTGTTTATCACCTTCATCAGCGAAAAAGAATCATGTTTAGCGCTCGAGAAATCGATTCAACGCGACAAAAAAAAAAGAAAACTCGCAAAATCCGTTCGAGAAAGGTTACAATCGCATAATCGGTTGTCTGTATTTTTTTTGTGAAAACCAAGCTTCGTCTTTCCCGTTTGCACCATCGACCAGCCTCTGTTCATCGCTCAACATTGAAAATTTGTTTTTTTCAAGTTCGAGAAACCAAGTCAACGCGAGAAACTTCGGTCAACTATCGAAAAACTGGTTCGAGAAATTTTTTCGATCGCAAAACCGTTCGAAATTTTTTTTGATCGCATAAACTGTCTCTGAGCTTCACCTTCTTCACGTTAAGCATTTAGATACACATATACACACAGGGCAAATTGCATTCAGGTCCCAGAAATACTATTTCAGTCACTGTACTTATATTTCGGCCAAAATTGTTTTCAATTAAGTCCAGAAAAATTCTGATCCAGTCCTAATTTTTCAATTTAACCCAAGAACTTTCAATTTCATTGATTTCTCACTAATTTACGTGATTTTACGATCGCAAATCTTTGTTTAGTTGCTTTTGCAGGTTGTCGTCGCAAAACTTGTTTTTCGCCCGCAAAACTTTTTGCGATCGAGAAAATTTGATTTTAAAGATTTAGATATTAAAATCTCAAAACGACGACGTTTTATCAAATCGCAAAACTTTTACGATCGTAAATCTATACATAACTGTTTGAAATCTATAATTGTAAATCTATAAACCAAAATCTTTTCGAAACTGATATTTTAAAAGCCAAATATTTTAATCAGTATTAAAAAAAATCCAAATTACAAAACACGTGAACGATCAAAATATCCAACAAAAATTTTAAATAATAGAAAATTAAAGAAAAATCAAAAATGGACACCAACTTGATTACTCGATCTGACGACTCTACCTCCGACACTGATGAAGCGCTGAAGAAGCTTGGGCGTCAACTACAATTAATCAAGAAGGAGTTAAACAAGCAGACCACAAGGACCAAGTCACGCTCAAATAAGCAAGAGACTACAAATTCCGAACAAAAGATGTACTTGGCTTTGGCACGCGAAGATGAAACTAACACATCCTCTAAGGAGGCAGTGATTTCTAACTCTACATTGTTTAACATATTAGAATCCTCACAAACTAGGTATGCTAACATGAAAAATGAGCGGAAAAGTACAAGAGAGTTAGAGGACGAATTAACTAAATCTAAGGAGGAAATAGCTAGTCTCGAATCTAAGCTTAAGAGCTTTAGTGCGAGAGTAGATGAACTAACTAAGAGCTCAAATGTTAGTGAGACTAAGCATATTCAACTAGAGAAACATAGTTCGATCGTGAAGGAACTTGAGGACAGGCTAGACAACAACCATAAGTGTCTACGTAGGAATATAGACGAGAAAAGTCTCCTTAAGTGAAGACTAGAAGTTGAGAGCAAAAAGGTCACTAGTCTAGAAGCCGAAATAGATAAATCTAATTCTAAGATTAGTGAATTGAGAAAGAGTCTAGACGCCTGTCAAGCCGAGGACTGCTCAAAATAACTATGCTTTCTTAAGAGAAGATCGTGGGAAACTCTACTCTAAGATTAATCAATTAGAAAATCTTCTTGCAATTTCTAAGACCAAGGAAGCCCAATCTCATCATTCCGAAAATTCTTCTTCCGTCGATTTACCTTCTATTCTTAAGAAAATAGAGGATTTAAATTCTACATTAGAAACGGAAAGAAAGAATTTTGAAGCAGAAAAGAATACACTTCTAACGGAGATATCTAGTCTCAAAGCTTCATCATCTTCAAAACACGATCAAGGGATGCAAACGAATGATCTCGTTCCTATCATCGACACGACTTCTACTAATTCTACGTCAATCTTGACCAAAGCTGAAATTCATAGTAAAAGTCCCGCACTTTCCATACTCAAGGAACAAGTCCCTCGTAAACGAGAGAACGGAAAAGCTCCAAGACTGAATAATAGAGATCAAAGGTCTTCCTCTCCCGCTCTCAAAAAGAAAAATTTTCACGAAAATATTTCAAGTTCTAGCGCACAAACTTCATCGTGTGCTTCAAATGATCCTACTAATTTTTCGTTCAAAAAGCCTAAACTTGAAAATAATTTTCGAATTCTTATAATCATTATGTTAAAAATGTGCATTCTCCATGTAGGAAATATGATACATCTGGTTTACATGCTTATCATTCTATATGCTCGTATTCCTACATGCAATATCCGGTCAAGGTTCATTCAAAGAAACATCTTGTGCGCTTGGCCTCGGAGAAAACTTTTAAACCTTCTCCGAAAAACACTTTCATCCGAGCGGAAATGCCTTATCCGTGTCAAATCACTCCCACATGGGTTCCTATTTCTTCACAAAATTTAGGTAGTCCCAAACAAATTTGGGTACCGAAAGGTTCATTAATGGATGATTTAGGATAACATTTAAATTTGACACCTTTTATGCTTAAATCGTTATCTACTAATAAGGGAGGGCCCACACAACAATGAGTACCAAAGTCCCGATAGTTTTGCAGATTTCCCTCATGTATGGAATTCGACGTCGTGGCTCCACGTACATGATAAAGCGATGAGGCGTGAGCTACTACAACTAAGTTTCAACGAGGTATATTTCAAACTTACATATGCCTATGAGTTTCGTCGAAAAAAAAAATATATACCTATTTTCATTGAAAACTTTTCAAATGTACATTTTCGATATGCATGTCAGCGCTTTAAACGAGTTTTAAAATTTTCAAATGCATATTGCGAACGGAAACGATACATATCATTTTTCGATTAATACTTTCAAATGAGCTTTAATTGAGGGGGAGCTACTCGTTATTTTAATGAGTAGCAACCTTTATATTTTTAAAGAAGCACAAAATTTTTAATTCTTGAGGGGAAGAAAAGCATACAACGAGCGATTTAAGGGAATGGGATTCTTAATATTCGTCAAGCTAACTACACAAATTTCTAGGGGGAGAAAATTTATTTTCGAAGCATATTTTTAGGAGATATAAATATAATACTACATTACTAATAATACTCACATATATATATATATATATGAAAATGGGAGATATATAAAATAAAGAAAGGGGAGATGAAAAAAAAGAAGAAAAAAAAAGAAAAAAAAAGAGAGAAGAAAAAAAAGAGGAGAAAATTCTTGCCTCAGATTATTTATATGCTTTCATATTGTTGTTTTCTCTAGATTGTGTAGTTACAAAGTTCAATTTTGTGAGACCAATCTTCAATTTTTACTATTTGTTGATGATGATTCAAAAAAAAACAAAAAAAAACAAAAAAAAAAAAAAAAAAAAAAAGAAAAAAAGAAAAAAAAAAGAAGAAAAAATACAAATAAAAAAAGAAAAAAAATCTTTCTTTCTCGATATGCTTCTCGGATTTATTCTCCCACATCCAAAGATGGACGTACCACGAAGAGTCTCGGGCTTTCAAACGGACATCCAAAGACCACGGTGAAGATCGAAATGAAGACCAAATACTCCAAATATTCATCGACCAGCTCCGGCATGCTAATTCAAGAAGAGCAACACTTCTGACGTATTCCGGAGGCACGGATTTCATGTTCCTATGGTTCAGTCTAATCCGACTTGATCCTAACCCCGGAACTCGTTCGAGCATTTGAGACCAAGCAAGATTATTTCGATGATGCCTAGGAAGTCTCTGAAGATACATCACTCCCTTATCTCACATAATTTTCGGACCAACCTCCATAGGTACAGGTGCTATTGGCTCCCGGGTAGAAGTCGTCGCATTAGGTCCAACGGCGCATGCACAACCGATCCTTACCCACTCGTCTATCTCTTAAAAGATAGGTGTTTCATAAATCATGGGGAACCACGTATTCTATCACCGTTTCACTCGGAAATGGGAGATATTGGACTAAGTGGTATTCCACCCCATACCAAGCTTTTATTGATCACTCGCGTCTAGTGTGTCCTCACTCCCCAAAAATTTTCAAATTGTTTAGGACACATACACTTTTTAATACACCTAATCTTTGTGATTACGTTAGAACTTCCGTAGACATGACTTTTAAAAGACATGCCTCAAGGATCCGAAGGAAGTCCGACCGTTGCAACATCAAAGCGACAACGGTTTCGGCCATCTTCTACGAGCTTTGCTCCTAGTTGATGTCAACGGGACGCCTATGTGGCCCCGGTACTCATTTCAACGGATTGCCTTTGTGGCTCCGTCCGGTTATTACCCACACCGACCTTTTTGTATGTCTTTTCTACCTCCAAATTAACATGCCGAAATCGGTAACACGATTCGCCATGAGGGGGAGAAGGGGTTATGCGTACACAATCGGTCGGTCCACCCACCAAATTTCGCCGCGCATACCACTCTGAAACCGGGCTCTCTCACACCGCCACATTCAAAGGAAGCTCGATACAACTTAAAAAAATCAAAGAAAGAGACGGCCTACCTTCTTCTGGAACTAGAGACGCTTCTTCGAGGCCGAACCAGACAACTTCCATTCGAAGAAGACGAATCTGGCGAAACGGAGAAGATGGCTAAATCCCAAGCCCCCTCCTCGACTCTCTCATGCCCCTACTTCCGGAAGAAGAAGCAAGGACCGAGGATCGAACGACACGTGACTCAAGCATCATCAAGTACTGAAGTTGCCAAACGTGTTCACCTCTCCAAACCTCACATCGGATTCCCCGATCTCAACACAAGGTTGACCCAAATAGGGGGAGTTTCGTGTTTCGTGTGCTTTCAACGGGAGAAATAGAACGCGGACTTTCTAAATTCGACAAGAATACTTCGTACATCTTACGGCATTTAGGAGAAGGACTTCAAAGGAATTTTCGAAGAAAAAGCCGATGCCTAAAAGACCAGGTGAGCTTGAAGACATTCTAAAGAGGAGATTTCAAGGACTCGAGGACTCTTTCCACTTGCAAGACGAAGACAACCCGCGCTATATTGGAAATTGAATACAAAGGGGGAGATTGTTGGAACTATTTAATTGTATTCAATTAATATAGTTGTTTTAGTCTTGCTATGCAAATTAGTAGTCTTGGGCTAAATTGTAATTAGTCATTGTATAGGACTACTTGTGTAAATATACCACGAGGTGGTATATATAAGTGAACTCCTAAGAAAATTAGGAGTGCGCTTAGTATGGTTTTCGGATCGAAAAATTAGAATTGGAAATTTTAGAGAGAAAATTTCAAGCACCTTTGTGTTCTTCAACGTCGTTTCTCTCTCAAACCTCAACGTTGGTAAATATCAATCGTAAGTGTTCGAATTCTTCAGATTTACTATCCGATTCTTCGTATTTCGATCTAGGTTGGATATTAGGGGTCCTAACAGAAGTTACTGTTCGCGCGAAGAATAGTTTGAACACGTACTGATTTTGCTTAAATTCGACATACTTTGCTTCATGACGTGTTTAATTGCCTGTTCGTGCGTAGTCAGTAGTTGATTTCGAGCAGATACTTGTAATTTCACGGTCTAATTCATCGTTTTTGCTTGAATCGGTATTCATTGTATTCTGTGATTTTTTTGCGATCATCTTAATTTTTCTCGATCAGAATACAAAGTCAGACATAAAGTCGTCTTTAAGAAAAATGACTTTAGTAGAAAAATTTCTCGAGCATTAATAAGCGAAAATCTTTTTCGACGAAGACCAATATTGACCTTTGCGCACGCAAAACTTTCCGTCGAAAAACATTTTTCGGTCAGACTTTCTAAGTTTTACTAAGCGAAAATCATTTGTGTCCGAGGAACTTTTCCAGTCAACGGATTTATTTTGACTTAGCGAGAAACTTACTAAATATATTGTTTCTTTGCGATCGAAATAAATTCACGATTAAAGATTTTTCTTGACTGAAAGATTTCGAACATTTTTTTCCGCTCGTAAAGTTTTTCATGAAGACTTTCTAGCACGAGAACAGTAACCAATACATTTAATTTGGACACAATTATTCTCGATCAAACTCTAAAGATTGAATCGAAAATAATTCTCGACTGCTTTAATATCAGACGCTACTAACTAATTTGCTACTTGTGAAGCACGTAACATCAGTCCAAATTAACAAAACAACAAACGAAGATCATTCATCAACTGTAGAAGAAAAAGATATGGATGCATATGCTCTAGGAAACGACAATCGTCCTCCAATTCTCAAAAGAGGCGAATACACAGTATGGAGAAGTCGGTTCTTGAACTTCATCGAACTTAAAGATCAGGCTGAGATCTACTCAAATCACTTCATGAGAGACCAGAAATATTCTATATAAGTCAGGAAGGTGATAGCTCGAATAGTCCTCTAATCGAACTCACTAGGCGAGTAAAATTACCTAGTGAATACGACGAAGCTGAGAAAAGAAGAGCAAGGGCTGATCTGACAGCTAAGGACACGCTGATCCAGGGCATCCCCAATGATAACAAACAAATCGATAGCATCCCAACGGCTAAAGGGATGTGGGATGAACTGGAGAGGATAATGCAAAGAACCGAGCCAGCGGTAAAGCTAAGAAGGCTAACATACTCATAGCGTATGACTCCTTCAAGGCTAAAAACGAGGAAAACTTGCATGATCTATATCAGCGGTACCTCACTCTTCTCAACGAAATGAGAAAGATTGACATCAAAAAGATAAATATGGACATGAACATTCGGTTTATGTCCGCATTGCCCACCGATGGGAAGAAGATCTCTACCCAACTCTAGCAAATAAGGACTTGGATGAGATGGATATTCACGCTATTTTTTGATAATCTCGCACAATGAAGAAGACATAGACGAGTTACAAAAAGAGCAAAAGGGCAAACAGGCCGAGGACTCCATAGCTCTAGTTTCAGAGAAGAAGAGCTCCCGCTCACGCAAGGAAAAACATGTCAAGCTCCCTAAATCCTCAGAGGATGAAGACACATCTGATTCAGAACTTCCCTCTAAGATCAAAGAATTTGGGAAACAGCTGGCTTTAGTCGCTAAAATGATGACGAAGAAATACTTCCAGAAGAAGTCGTCATCCTCTGCTAACAGACTTCGAACTACTATCTCGAAGAATAAGGAGAAGCCAACTGAAACCTCAGAAGCCAAAACACCCAAAGACACACTAACATGTTTTAATTGTGGAAAAACAGGTCATTTTGCGAGGGAATGCACCCTTCCAAAGAAGAAGGATGCTAACTACTACTCTAGGAAGCTTCTACTAATCAAACAAAAGGAAGCTTGAGTAGCCCTGATGGCGGAACAGGACCAGTGGCTAGAGGACAGGTCAGATTCTGATGCCAAAAATGTAACTCCAGATTATCCAAGAACACTTCAACAGGTTAAACCATCGTAGAATGTGAATAGTGTGCTTTAGAGATTTAGTGTTGAATATGTGAGATTTGCAAATGGAAACTTAGATTAGTGAGTGTTAGGGTTTAGGCTTAAATACCTTGTGAGGTATTTAAGCCCATTGGGCCCCTAACAAGCCCATTACAAATATAACCCAATAACATAAAGTAAAACATCTATAAAATACATTGTAAAGAAATTACAAGACTTAGAATAAATATTTTTGACACTTCTAAAATATTCCTAACATTCTCCCCCTAAGTGTCCAAATTACAGTCGAGCCTATTAACTAAGTCTTCATTTCTTTTTCTTCGAGCGAGGAGGAGGTGGTGGTTCTCTATGGGCCAAGTAGGTCTTCCTGAATCCTAGGGCAGTCTCGAACTGTCTGATGTCGTTCCGAAGAACGATTCGATATCTGATCTTCTCGACGAGTTTCCGTAGAACATCTTTCTCTTCCAGTTCTGTTCCTTCTAGCTTGTCATCTTCGGAAACTGTCTTCTTCTTAGCCCGAAGTTGGTTAAGGATAATCTTCAATGTCCCATCTGAGAATTTGGAGATCTCTGACAGAAGTAGCACCTGCTTCACTTTCTTCTGAGCTTGTAGGTAAGTGACCCCATGTTGTGGTTCAAGGAAGATAAATCCCTCTTCATACTTTTCGAGATCCTTATATCTGTTGTTTGGACGTGTCAGGATGACCTTGCTCATATTGCTTTCCAAGGCCATTTGGAAGTCATGAGCGGCGAAATACTTGACCTGCCTCAGCATACACTCTTTGATAGCCCGGTAACCATCTCGTCTTGTGTGAGTGTCAAGGGGAAACTTATTGCGATAAATGTTGTAGAGCTTGTTGAGTTCGCCCTGTGGAAGGTAGGGAAGATCTGCTTCTGAATATTTTACAATTTTCCTGTCAAAACGATCTATAACAAAGACAGGGCCTACATATCTTCCTACCGCCCATTCAACATCCACAATATCACAGATGGCCGATTGATCTCTCATGTACTTCCTGTATTGATCCCTACTCATTCCTTTCCTGGCCGTGACTTCCCAGAGCATAATCTGATGGCTAAGTCCCCTATACGTCCCTCTTAGGTGCTCAAGGCCTTGAAGAAACGGTGCCTTGATCTGATCCCTACTCCCTTTATTTCTTCTTCCTTTCTCCAGATCTTTGGATAAAGATCCTCAAGAAACGGTGCCTTGATCTTCGCGTTTCTCCAACGAGTTTCTATGAACTCGTAGCCTGGCGTCGGTTCCTCGGGCACCTGATGTTGAAGGAGTTCTGGAAGTTCTGGAAGATCTGCCTCAGGATTTTCTCCTTGCTCCTCTTCCTCTTGCTCAATGAAGCAGAAGTCAGCTGCTTCCGCCTTTAATAAATTACGGACATTTTCAATCCTGAGGCGGGACTCTTCTACTGTCTCTGTTCTCGTCATCCATTCCTCGTCTAAGATATATCTGTCAATGTAGCCCTGAGGATCCTTTGGACGAGGGGTTGTAATTGCTTGGACTGGTTGGGTGGAGATCCTCGAGGGAGCAGACTCGACTTCACCAAGGGAAGTTGTCTGGTTTGGCTCTGGTGTAGCTTGTCTGCCTCTGGAGGACCTTGGTGGTGGATTGGGTGGTCGTGAAGAACTGCCTCCACGCGTCTGAACTCCACGTCCTCTGCCTCTTCCGCCGCGAATAACTGGAGACTTGGTTCTCGGTCTCTTGCTACTCTACCCCTCAGGACGATCCTGGTCGTCTGGATCGTCATGACGATGTTTCTGACTCGGTCCTTCTTGGCGGCATGTGTCAGACGGTATGCTCGCATCAGGAGGTGGGATGACGCCACCTGCGACCAGCTTCCGGTATAGGTCTTCTTCTTCAATGCTTCGGTTGCTGTCGAGATCTATTATGCGGGCAATACCAACGTCAAAGAGCTCAAGTAGAGGCACGGTGTACAAGTTAGGTGTCGACGGGTTGCGTGGTGGCAGGGTGAGAAGACGGGGAAGTACCGGCTGTTGTGGAGGAGGTTGGTCAGATATGGGAGCCTTTCCTTTGTCGGTGGAAGTTGCTTGGACCGCCTCCTTAATAAGTCCTTTGACCCTTGGTAGGGTTATGGTTTCGAAGAACTCGAACAGCCGATTCTCCAAGTAGGCAGTCGTCACCTGGGTTGAAATAGATCCGGCGCCACTAGAGGTAGCCGTTGGCACACGTTCAGAACGTGGTTCTGTACGGTGGCCCTCGTCACCCGAAGTTCGTGGAACTTCGGGGTCCTTGGGTCTTTCGACCTCTCCTTGCGACACATCTCTCGGAGATGGTGCTCGGGTCGTTGTGGCCACGTCAGTGTGACGGGCTTGGGTGGAGCTATCGCCGGGATCGCCAAGGCATCCCGTTAGCACACGTCCAGAACTAGGTTCTGTATGGTGGCTCGCGGATGGTGAGCTGCTGAAATCATCCACATCCGAGAGACTTCCGTCCAATCCTTGAAGAGCCTCTATTTGGGGCTCTTCTATGAACGTTGAGACCTGAATATCAGGCGGAGGCTCGGCCTGTGTTACGGAAATGGGTATTTCTCGAATTGGTTCAGACACATGAACCGAGTTGTTGGAGGTTTGGGGTGGTTCGTGTTGCGTTGAAACACTTGTCTGTTGGGAGACAAGTGAATGGTCAGGTGGGGTTCGCTCATGAGTCGTTGGGTCGATTACGACGTCTTCTATCCTAGGGATTGACCCGTCTTTTTCTGACTGAGCTAGTGCAGTCGTGATCGTCTCGGGAACATCTATTAGTGGTTGTTCGAGTCGTTCGGCATATGGTTGTTCCTCGAGCGGTTGTTCAGGTATTGTTTGTTCAGAGGATGGTGGTGGTTGGTCAGGGATTGCTTCTTGAGATGTAGTCTGTGGTGCGTGTGGGATAAATTCGGTTTCTGTGGTTTCTCTCAGGATCTCACTCTCTCTTTCTCTCTCGCTCATTTCAGCTCTCTCAGTCTCACTAACCCCTGGGTTAGACTCAGGTTGGCTATCCTGTGTTGTGGGGCGGGGAACTTTGTATTTTTGGCAGTAGGCATCGATATGGTCGGGGTTTGCAAGAATGAGTAACTCGTGAGGGATTGGCATTGCGGTGCGCGAGTATTTCTCATCAGTCTTTCCTTTTTGAAGGTAGCGCATTTTGGGTGGGGTGAAGTTTTCTTCTACGGGTCGTGATGGTATTCCCGGTGTTGTGGTCAGAAAATGATGGATGATAAGTGAGAACCACCGGGGATATGGCAGATTCTGTGGCTTTTTGGACTTTGTTCGTTGGTGAAGTTGGTCGTCGAGATCAGTGATGATAAGCTTGACAAAGTCGTAATTTCTTCGAAACACGATCCCATGGAAGATGCGAAGAATTGTGATATTGCATCTATCCCATCCTGAGTGCTTGGGTGAGAAGCACTTATTGACAAATGCAAAGTGTTCGCCAAGGATGCGGGATCATGGAGTTCTGAAAATGGGAGACAAACTTGATAGGCGTGTAATATCCCATCTTCATCATGTCCTCTAGAAGCTCATTCTCGGAAGCCTCAGGTTCGTAGTGAGGTTGACTTGGCAATCTGAGAATACTCCGAAGGAGATCTGTTGTGATGCTGACAGTCTCATTTGCGATTTGGGCCTCGTAGTATATATTGTTAGCCTGAGCAATTTTGGTCTTCATCGTCCCCCAGAATTGTTGAAGGTAGACTGTAGGGACTTGAACCGAGGCCCAAAAAGCATACCCAAAGTGGTGGTTTCTCAGAATGGATAATATAATTTCTTCGTTGCACTTGAATGTGTGAAGGTCAAGTTGGAAATTATTGTCCTTGGTCGTTATCCATTTTGAGGTTGGGTAAACCATATCCGTAGGTGGGTAAGCCATATCCGTAGGTGTCGTCATTTTTTTTTGACACCGGGAAGTGCTGCTGAAACTGCAACACAGAAGATAAATATGATTAGATATGCCATGATAGTTGTTATGAGTAGTGATGGGTTGGGAAAAGAAATTTCGTTTTATGAAAAAAATCTTGGCCCAATACTTTGGCCCATTTGAGAAAATTTTGTCGAAACTTTCCTAAGTATGATTTGCGGGTTCACTTTAAAGTACTTAGTTTCATCTTGGCAAATCGTATTTCGCGAACTCAAAGGTTTGCGGGTTTATTAAAAAGAACTTTGTGAAGTTTAACTTGCAAATTGAGAGGTTTGCGGGTTGGTTGAAAATAACTTTGCGTATTCTGTATCGCAACCTCAGGATTCGCAAATTGACCAGGTCAATCAAGGAATCGCAAAGCACCAATTCGCAGAATCAAATTTGCGAATCCCAGAATAAGCGATCTTCGAATTCGTGAAGTAGGCAGTCAGACGGTCAAAGCCGCAAAGTGAAGGACCCGCAAAGTGAGTGATTTGCGAGTTTGAGAAAAATAAACACTTTTGGACCCGCAAAGTTCCATTATGAAGAATCAAAAGGTACCCCTTTTTTTAAAAAAAAAAATTCGAACCCAATTTGAAATCCATCGATTTGAAAAACCAGATTTGAGAAGATAAACTTGATTTCAGTACATAAATCAAACAGATAAGCTCGTGTTATCACTAAAAACAACAATATTTCTACAGGATTCAACTGCAAAACACCTGTTCTTCGAGAAATCACTCCTGTAATTTAAGAAAATCAATCGTTAAAATAAAATTAAAAAAACAGGAAAAGTTAAAGCAACTTTTCATTCATACCACAGAGAAGACGCGAGTATGTGACGGTAACGATTTGAGCAAGCAAACCATAGAATATGCAAGCGACGATGGAAGATTTGATGAACGGGATTCGCAAAGGAGGGGTTTATGATTTAGGAATTTTTTTTTGCGAGTTCAGTTTGCGAATTGGTTAAAATAAAAACTGCGCGGGCCTAAAGTATGAAACCTAGTTTAGAGATGGGCTGTAAACTTTTGAGATAAAGGCCCACTTAAGATTGCAAAGTCACGGTAGTTTGCGAATCGATCAGTTTGCGATTTGAGAGCTGTGAGTTCGCAATTTCACTCATTGACTGGTCAAAATTGGAGATGGTTTGCGAATAACAGTTGTCAAAATGAGTTTTAGTTTGCGAATTCTAAGCTGAAAGAGAGAACTTTGCGAGCTTGTTGTTTTCAACCGCATAGTAAATTTTTATTTTGACAATTTCACGAATTGTTCACTAAGAGTTTAGCGAATTATGATTTTGCGAATTGAGTTTTTGATTCGCAAACGAGTATAGTTTGCGAATCTTAATTCTAATAATTGATTTGCAATGGAATTTTAGAAATTGACCTAGGAAGAAAAAATGAATGTACGACATTTTCAACTTACCAACGATATCAAGTAATCTAGTAATGACCCGAATACTACCAATTTGACGCAATCAATCACAAGGATAACATCAAATCTATGGGTTTTTCAAGATCGATTTTCATGATACGATATTCTTATTGGAGAAGAAAAATCGTCGCCTTAGTAAAAAATTCGTCTTAATGTCGGGACAATAAATGACTTAAGTTTCTGTCACCTAGTTTATAAATAGATATGTCTCAAGTCTGATTGAAGTACCTTACATCTAAGAACTAACTTATTTCTTATTTTCTCGTTTACAAATGAATTGGCAGAAGCAGGAAGAAGAGAAGAAGCTCAAGGAACAGGCAGAGTTAAGACGTGACTTTGAGCATAACTTGAATATGCTGGTTTTTGAAATTTTTCTTTTTTTGAGCTTATTCGTTGTTTTACTTGCTATTCTGCTTTGGGTCTTAATAGGGCATACGAGTTTTTGAGAGTTATCTGCGTATTATGAATGTTTTACGTGTTTGAGAGAGTTGTTGTTTCTTGAATAAGTATTTGTTGAAAAACTCCCCCTAGATACAATGCCTATCGAGTATAAAAAAAAATGATTGAATGAATTCACTTACTCCCCCTCGATGCATGGATATAGTATTTTTCTCCCCCTCGATGTAGTGCCATCAGCATTGGCGCTACATCGACTTATTGAACACAGAAAAATTTATTGAAAGACAGAAAGTAAGCAAAAAAGGAGAAAAAATAAAGATATAATTAACTAATTAACATAATAAACACCCACAGAATAAGAGAGAAGGAAAAGCATAGCAAATAGATAAATAGTGAACTGTAGGAAGGCATAATCGAAATTAAAAATTGAGGTTCAACATTCCCAGCTTTGCAACTAAGAATTGGAAGCGTTTTTCATCCAATGCTTTTGTAAGCAAATCGGCTAGTTGAATCTCTGTATTGACAAAATACATTTCTATTATGCCTCTTTCTACGTGGTCCTTTATGAAGTGATATCGAAGATCTATGTGCTTAGTGCGTGAGTGATGAACAGGGTTACATGTAATGGCGATAGCACTCCTGGAATCACATTAAATATGGAATTCTATTTAGATCAAACCCGTAGTCTCGTAGTTGAGTTCTGATCCACAAAATTTGGGAGCAGCAACTTGCTGCAGCAACGTATTCTGCTTCCGCTGTGGAAGTTGACACACAATTTTGTTTCTTCGAGGCCCAACATACAAGCTTGTCACCTAGGAATTGGATGTGTCCAGAAGTGCTTTTCCTGTCTAGTCCGCAACCTCAAAGTCTGCGTCAGAATACCCTATTAGTTCCATATTTGAGTTCTTAGGATACCACAGTCCAAGGTCTGGTGTTCCTTTCAGATATTTCAAGATTCTTTTGACAGCATGAAGATGCGACTCCTTGGGGTTAGCTTGAAATCGAGCGTAGAGGCATGTAGAGAATAAGATGTCTGGTCGACTGGCTGTAAGGTAGAGCAGTGATCCAATGATCCCTCTGTAATGAGTAACATCGATAGGTTCACCTAAGTGATCTGCATCGAGGGAGCATGAGGTGGACATTGGAGTGCTTGATGATTTGCTCTTGTCGATCCCATATTTTCTGGGAATATCGTGGATGTACTTTGATTGATTGATAAAAATCCCATCCTGAAGTTGTTTGATTTGTAATCCGAGGAAGAATAACATTTCTCCCATCATACTCATTTCAAATTGTGATTGCATCAGAATGCTAAATTCTTCACAAAGTTTATGATTAGTAGAGCCAAAAATAATATCATCCACGCAGATTTGCACAAACATGATATCCGAACCATCTTTCTTTACGAACAAAGTAGTGTCAATTTTCCCTTTAGTGAAACCTGAGGAGATAAGAAAGTCGGATAGCACCTCATACCAGGCCCTTGGAGTTTGTTTAAGTCCGTACAGTGATTTGTCGAGTTTGTAAACAAAGTCGGGATGGTCAGCATTGAGAAATCCGTCTGGCTGTGACACATACACTTCTTCTTTCAGAATTCCGTTCAAGAAGGCTGTTTTTACGTTCATTTGATAGACAGAAGTCTTTGTGTGCTGCGTATGCAAGAAATAATCTAATAGCTTCGATTCTGACTACAGGGGCAAACGTTTCATCGTAATCAATTCCTTCCTTTTGATTATATCCCTTAGCAACGAGCCTGGCTTTGTTTCGAACTACAACACCATCTTCATCCTTTTTGTTTTTAAATACCCACTTTGTTCCGATCACAGTCTTCCCTTTTGGACGAGGAACTAAGTTCCATACTTTGAGACGTTCGAATTGATTAATCTCCTCTTGCATAGCCGTTATCCAGTTAGGATCTTGTAGTGCGTCAACTACTCGTTTAGGTTCTGTTTGGCTCAAGAAACATGTGAAATTACATTCATTTGAATGTGATCTTCTAGTCGTTACTCCTGTATTGGGATCTCCTATTATTTGATCTGTAGGATGATGTCGGACCCATTTCATTTCGTGGGGTAAGGTCGTTTCGTCTATTTGGGATTCCTCACTTAGTGGATAGTCGATTGCAGACGCGGTAGTGTTGCTTGCTGAAGTTGAAGAGGAGGTCTCTGTCTGTGTTGTTGTCAAAGTTGCTGGGGCCGAGGCTTCTGCATCTGAGGGAGGAATTGTCTGGTTAGGAATAGGTTCAGGATCACGAGTTGACGAACTGGGACTGGATTCAGTATTCGGAAAAGGATCGGTGGATGGTCTTGTTTGATTTTGAGAGATATATATATGTTCAAAAAGGAGATCCAGATCCAGTTCCTCTTGAGCTCGTTGAGTGAAGCACGTGGGGTTGCTTTGTCTAGAATTGTCAGTTGCTTGTTGATCTGGCTTCAAACTTCCTTTGTCCGATCCCGGTTCTGAAGAATTCCGTTCAGAGGCATCTCTCGAACACTCTCCTTCTTCTGTATGAGAGTGAATAAGGTGTGGTGTTCTAGATACTTGTCTCAAACTGCTATGTTTAGTAGAAAATTCGAGTCCTTCATCAAAGGTGACATTTATGCTTTCAATGATCGTCCTTCTGTCTCTGAGAAATATCTTGCACGCCTTAGACAGTGCAGAGTAGCCTACGAAGATTCCTTCAGTTGCTTTTGGATCAAGCTTGGACTTGTCTTCACGGTCGTTAGCGACGAAGCACTTGCATCCAAAAATTCGAAAGTGGGCAATGTTGGGCAGTCTTCCGTTTATAAGTTCATAGGGCGTCTTACCAAATCTTAGATGAATGTTTGTGCGATTCTGCGTATAGCAAGCAGTATTCATTGCCTCAGCCCAAAGGAAATGAGGTAGTGATGATTGGATGATCATTGTTCGGGCAGCCTCTACGAGTGTTCGATTTTGCCTTTCGACAACCCCATTTTGTTGAGGTGTGTAGATAGCAGAAAACTGTTGAGTAATCCCTATGGATTCGTAGAAGTCACTGAGCTGTTGATTCCTGAATTCTGTTCCATTGTCTGATCTAACTATTTTAACACTACTCTGGAGTAGGTTCTGTGTTGTTCTGATTAGATTTGGAATATGTTCGACTGTCTCTGATTTAGTTCGTAATAAGCGTACCCAAGTATATCTGGAAAAGTCGTCGACGATAACCAGCATATACCGCTTTCAACTTATGCTTTCAGTTTGCATCGGGCCACACAGATCCAAGTGTAAGAGCTCTAGAGGATGTTGAGTGGATGCTGTGTGTTTTGTAGGATGAGAAGCTCTCTTCATTTTTCCTTTCTCACAAGCAGAGCACATATGCTCTTTTTGGTACTTCAGTGATGGTAGTCCAATAGCCAAGTTGTTGGTTGACAGCTTGTTGAGGGTCTTGAAGTTAAGATGAGATAACCACTGGTGCCATAAGTCATTTTAAGTTGAATTAGCTTTGGAGATTAGGCAGATATCAGTCTTTGGTTTGACAGTTCTAATATCAATGGTGTAAAGATTTGTCTTGCGAGTTCCAGTAAGAAGTTCTTCGCCATTGGCATTGAGAATTTTGCAAGTTTTCTTTAGAAACACAACTTGGAGTCCAAAATCACTGAACTGTCCTATTGATAAGAGGTTGTGTGTCAGTCCTTCAACATACGAGACTTGTTTAATTGTGAGTCGATTGCATATGAGATCGCCATAACCAAGGATTCTGGCTCCATTGCTATTACCAAAGCGTACCAGTCCTCCTGGTCTATCAACGTAGTTGCTCAACAGTTCCTTTGTCCCAGTGATGTGTGTGGAGCAACCAGAATCTAAGTACCACACATTAAGGGCCTGCAAAATAAAACTAGAGGGTTTTAGGTACCCATTGAAATATGGGTCCACCTCTATTATGTTTATTAGTCCGTTTAGATTCCCTTGATTTTCAATTGTTAGTGGATGACACAGAGTCACTAATTGTTTCTAGGGTTGGGGTTTGTTTTCCTGCAGTCAAAGCTTTGGAACCCATTTGTGCTCTAGTAGGGGTCTCTTTGTCTTAAGTTTAGACATGATTTTTTTTGTTTTAGCAGGTTTGACAGGTTCTTTGATAGCTTTTGGTTTTGATTCGTCTCTTGGCTTTGTAATATTGTTTTTAGGAATTGTTTTGTGAGTTTGCTTGGTGACATGATCATGCACGGAAAGCTTTGAAGATAATTTTTTCGGTACATGGCGAAATAAAGAAGGTACAAAAGTTTTGGAAGGAAAATACTCAATGACAAAAGGTGTATTGAGATCACTATTCTCCTTCAAGATATCTTCCTTTTTAACCCATACTTGCCCCTTCAATGGCTCTTTTGTGGGTCCTGAAAATTTCAATGTATTAGTGCAGGAAATCTTGTTATGCGAAACTAAGTGTATGAAATTGTGTGTAATCTCTTTAAGTGAAGATTTTCCTGAAGAAGTTTCTGCATTTCTTTATCAAATGACTTCCTCTCGCTTTCGATAGTGGAGTGAAGGTCACTAATTTTCTTTATGCAATCAGGCATATATCCTGTTGCATATGTAACCATCGGTGCCATACTTTCCGAAACACCTGAGGTTTCTCCTTCATTTGGACGAGAAATATCTGACTCAAATTCAGTTATTGCTGGACAACTTCTTTCCTTATAACTATCATTTAGTCCTGTGTAGTTAAAAGATGTTTGAGTTTTACTGTGTGTTGATGTCTCATTTTCACTGACAAAAGGCATGAGATTTGCCAGGCACTGTGTACATAAATTTGAGATCATATAGATATGGTGAACTTGATATGCCTTGTTTTAACTTATATGGATTTCAGAACCTAGTCCTTTATAGGGATTATAAAAATCAACGTTAGCTGGTTTGTTCAAGAAGATCGTTTGTTCTGACTGATCTCGTCGGGTTAAAAGGTCCTCCAATTTTTTTATTTTGGAGTACAGTTTTTCCCGTTCTTTACTTAGTAAGTCATATTTAATTGTAGCGTCCATTGCCTGATCTCTATGAGATTTCATTTCCTTTTCTAAATCCTTGGCTTTAGCTTCGGATTTTTGCACTTGTATTTCTAGCTTAGCAATTTTTTCATTTGCTACAATTACACGATTCTTCTCACATGCATAATCATATCTAAACTTATCTAATACTACTAAATTCTTCTCTAAGTTAGCTTCTGGTTCCTTGATTTTCCTTTTCCCCAATTTGTTAGATTTATATAAGGATAAAAATTCATTTTTGATCTTAAGTAAAGAATCATAATCTGCTTCACTTACCTCCACCATGTCTGAATTGTTAGAGGTTTCCCTGTCTGACTCGCTTCCTTCAGCTCCAGCTCCATCTTCTTCGTCATCCAGCTTGGCCATCAGTGCCACGTTCTCATTCTCGCTGTCTGATGTATCTTCAAGCCAATGGTCCTCTTCTGCCATTAAGACAGTCCTTTTTCTTTTTGTTCAGCTAATTGAACTTTTCGGCGGTAATAGTTAACATCCTTTTTTCTTGGGCATTCTGCACTCTCTAGCAAAGTGTCCATTCTTTCCGCAGTTGAAGCATTTGCCGCCTTGATGAGGAGTTTCAGAGTTGTTTTCCTCATCTTGAGTCTTTCCTTTAGAGTTGGAGGAGGTTCTTTGACGATTGGAGGAGGATCCAGTCTTCTTATAATACTTCTTCTGCACAAAATTCGAGACCAAAGTGAGTTGCTTAGCAAGATCCTTGAGGGTAATCTCCTTTTCTCCATGTTTAGTAAGATCCTTGGATTCGTCATCAGAATCAGAGTCTCCTCCCTCCTTAACTTGTGATGACTGGATAATTTCTTTGTCCTTGGATTGTTTTCTTGATGATCGTTCAGTCATAAGAGCCAGTGAGTCGCTCCCTATTGATTTGATTTCGTCCCTTCGTTTCTCCACGTGATTGGAATGTTGATTGAGGTAGTCAAATAATGTACGAATGCTAACTTTGGTTAGGTCGTTCATTTGTCTAATCATAATTGCAGTAGCCTCCTATTCTGGATGAAGTGATCCTAAGAATTTGATATTGATCTCCATTACGCTTTTTGTAATTCCATTCATCTTTAGCTCGTTTAGAAGAACAAGAAATCGATGGAAGGTTTCTTGGAGAGTTTCTCCTTTGTTAGCATGAAAGCGGTCAAATAAGATGAGTGTGTTCGCCATTCTTGCCATTGTATTGACTTCTGTCCCCTGCATCATAATTCGAAGAGCATCCCACATTTCTTTTGCGCTATCACCACATTCGAGTTGCATCAAAATGTCATTGGGAATGGCTTGCATCATGTATGATTTCGCCACTTTGTCTGCCTTTAGTCGCAGTTTTTCTTCATCACTGCATTGGTCAGCAGTTTTCAAGATCCTCTGTTCCTCTCTTGTAGGAGTGGTATCAGTAGTGGCAGGAATTATGGTCCAATACTGTGTAGGTCCATTGTAAATAGATTCCAGCAGGTTCTCAGAATTGTCCTTGCTTTCTATGAAGTTGATGAATCTTCTCTTCCAGACTGCGTATTCTCCATGTCGGGTGATGGGAGGTCTAACATCATTCCCATGCTGAAAGAGTGCATTGCTTGTGTTTTGGATATGATCGTTAACGTGTAATGTGAGGAAAGTTGGAATTAAATTGTGAATTTTGGTCAAAATCAAATTTAGAATTGATTTTGAAATATATGGGTATGTTTCACAAGAGTGGCTAGTACTAAGAGTTTGCGAATTGAGGAAGTGATTTGTTACTTTGCGAATTGATGTGTGAGTTCGAAAAGTTATCGCTTC
Source organism: Craterostigma plantagineum (assembly GCA_027422505.1). Lineage (NCBI taxonomy): Eukaryota > Viridiplantae > Streptophyta > Magnoliopsida > Lamiales > Linderniaceae > Craterostigma > Craterostigma plantagineum. The sequence goes on from JAPQWV010000002.1 coordinate 10,646,592, forward strand.
GCGGGTTAATGAGAAGATTCGCAAACTATCTTTATTCGCGAAATGAGCAGAGTTCGCAAAGTGCTATTTGAGTTCGCAAATTGACCTGAATCCGCGAAGATTCGCATTGAGTCAAGAGGTCGCAAAGTGTTTCGGATTCGCGAAGTAGACAAGAGTTCGCAAAGTGCTATCTGAGTTCGCAAATTGACCTGAATCCGCGAAGTAGTAGCAAGTTCGCAATGAGTCAAGAGGTCGCAAAGTGTTTCGGATTCGCGAAGTAGACAAGAGTTCGCAAAAACCTGATTTTGCTAGTTGATAATTGAATCCGTGAAGTGAAGAAGAACCTGAGACGTTGATCTTCGAAAATCTGTCGGCTTGGTAACGTCGAACCCACAAAGTAGAACTTTGCGAAGTGTCGATGCACAAACTTGAAAACCAGCAAACCAAGTATGGAAACTTAGAATCGCAAAGTAGTCTTGTGAGATGAATGAGCCACGAAATCAAAAGAAATCCTCGAGTTCGCAAACCTAGTTCCCAAAAATAATTTTGTTCGCAAACTCAAGAACAGACTGAAGGACAGGGCTGTTCTTCAAATGTTTTAGACAGAAAAATCTGATACAACCTCCACGAAAGACCAATTTGATGACTCAGAACTGATAGCTACACAAACTTGCCTTAACAAACAGAGTATCTCCGAGAATGGCTTATACACATGAGTCTGAGCTTTGTGACCGAGGATGACTACCACGAAAGAGCTCAAACTGCTTAATTCTTAAAAGCTTGAAATGAAGTTTCCTCACCTACACGCTTGCTCTGATACCACTTGTAACTCCAGATTATCCAAGAACACTTCAACAGATTAAACCTTCGTAGAATGTGAATAGTGTGCTTTAGAGGTTTAGTGTTGAATACGTGAGATTTTGCAAATGGAAACATAGATTAATGAGTGTTAGGGTTTAGGCTTAAATACCTTATGAGGTATTTAAGTCCATTGGGCCCCTAACAAGCCCATTTCAAATACAACCCAATAACATAAAGTAAAACATCTATAAAATACATTGTAAAGAAATTACAAGACTTAGAATAAATATTTTGGACACTTCTAAAATATTCCTAATAGAAAATCTTGCTCTAATGGCGAGCCTCGACGATGAAGAGGAAGATAGAACTCGCATAGATACGGACGAAGACAATGCATCCACAACATCTCAGGAGGTAGAACTGTCTGACTCTACCAATTCTGACCAGTTAGCTGAATTAAATTCGAAATTTGCTAACTTGGTACTTGAGCAGAACGACGTATAAACGTAGAGAAAAAGCTTCTTAAGTCTAAGGAAACAATAGTCAATCTTGAAGAAAGCGTAAGGAGTTCTAATCTCGAAATAGATGAACTAACTAAGAAACTCCAATCGTATGAGACTAAGAATATCTCATTAGGAAAGCATAGTTGGTAGTAAAGGAACTGTAAGACAGGTTGGACAATAACCATAAATGTCTAGTAAGGAACTTAGATGAGAAGAGTGTCATTAAATGTAGACTTGAATCTGCAGTGAAAAGAATCACTCGTCTAGAAGCTGAACTAGAACAATCCAATTTTAAGATTAGTGAATAGGAAAGAGTCTAGACACCTGTCAAGCCGAAAAGAGCACTGCTCTAAATAACTATGCTACCTTAGACGCCGAACGTAAGAAGCTATACAACAATATTAAGAAATTAGTGGATCTTATAGTGAGAAAGGGACATTATGAACAAACTATATTTGTGAATCAGCCCAAGGACTTAGAATTTTATCATTATAAGTATGGCTTAGGCTTTGAGAACCCACGTAACTTGAAGAAAGTTAACTGCAAACAACTCTGCGATACCAAGTACATGGGTCTCGGACTGACCTCTCTCATGCATTTTACTAACGCAAAAGTAACCTATGAGGAAGAACAAGCCAAGAGACAAGCCAAAACTAGGGCCGAAATTCCCTTCTCCTACACTAAACTAAATCAACGCGACAAAACTTGGGAACCTCCCAAGGGCTGGAGCCTTGAATCAGTTAATTTTCATGAAGATCACTCTACCAATAAGGAAGTACAAACTCATAATTCTGAAAATTCTCCCTACATCCCTCCTATAGTTAGGAAAATAGAAGAGTCACGAGCCTTATTAGAAAAAGAAAGAGAGAATTTTGAAGCTGAAACAAAATGTTCCTAACGGAGATGGAAACTCTCAAAGGTTCCTCCATCTCACAAGCTATTTCTCACGCTACTCCCTCAACTGATGAGATTATTCTAAAAAGCGTAAAGAAAGAAAAAGCGCCTTCAAAAGTTCAAAAACCTAAAAATAATATTTTGAAGAACTCAGATCTAATTCTGCTTCACTGATGTCTACAGGGAGCGTAGGGCCAGCTTTAGAGTCGAAGGCGGAACTGTCTAGTTTAACAATAGAGAAGGAACCCTCAGATTTGAATGCTTCTAAGAATATATCTCCTTCTGTACAAATAAAAGATACTCGTAGAAATAAAAGAGTTGTTTCCACTCTCAAAATAATTGCTTCTACTTGCTCCTTAAAGCCTACTACATTTAGAAGCACTACTTTCGAAACAGGCTCTACTTCAACAATAAAAACTGATCATTCCAAGACAAATGTCTCTAGGATGACCCGTAGGAAACAAGATTCAGCCATAAAGAAAGCATGTGGCACTATTCATTCTTGTTCTCACCTAAGTTATCCCGTTAAGATCGAATCTCCCAAGCACCTTAGGAGACTATCCAATGAAAAGATCTTTTCCACGCTCAAGCCTACTAAAGCATTTGTCGGCGCTGAAATTAATCTTCCCTGTAAGGTTCAACCTAAATGGGTTCCAAAATTCCCCCGTAAAAAGACGAAAGCTGTAAAGGCCAAGTCTTCTACAAAGGGCACACCCAAATCAACTTCTTTGAAGATGACTTGGGTCGCTAAAGCTCCAACTACCGATAAATTAGGAACCATATCTGAACCCACCTCTAAATCTGTTAATCTGAGAGGACCCATTTACAAGTGGGTACCTAAAGCTCTCTGATTTGTTTTTGTAGATCCATCATGTGTGGTACCTCGACTAGGGTTGCTCCGCACACATGACGGGAAATCAAGAGTTGCTGAGCAACTTTCAGGACCGACCAAGTGGAAAAGTCAGATTCGGGAACAACGACTCAGCCCCCATTTTAGGATTTGGGGATATGATTCTGGAAAATCTAACGATAAAGGATGTCTCTTACGTTGAAGGTCTCCGCCATAACTTGTTCAACATAGGTCAGTTCTGTGACAAAGGATTTCAGGTGGTCATTCATGCTGACCGGTGCAGAATATTAGACAGTCAGAACTGAAGTATAAAATATGCCTAAGAGGGGGGCGAATTAGGCTATAAAAAGTTTTGGCTTGTTCTGCTTTGAAAAATACTTTTCCTTACAAAGATATATGCAGACTATGTTATTTCTCGAAAATCAGTACGAGTACCAACGTTATCTCCCTAACCATGTTTCAAAAAGTCACGTTATTTCCAGAAACCGTTTCAAAGATACCACCAAGTTATTTGCAGGCGTTTCGGGTTTGTCTCACAGAAACGTAAATAGCAGAAAGTAAAGTGAGACAGGATTTTTATACAGGTTATATCCCCAACAGGGGTTTAATCCTGTCCTTGGGGTCCAATCAATCACTAGGTATTACAGGTTCTGGTTACAAAATGATTGACCCGTACACAACCGAAGCACTATTGATACTAGACCTCGTTTTAGGCTGTCGCACGCCAAGTTTCGACCCACGTCGTTTACCCAGGAAACCAATTCCCCGACTGGATGCAGCTTGCTACCGAAGGGCCACCGAATCCACCAAATTCGTCCCTCCACGTGCGAACGAGTCCAACCATGCTCCTTTGTGCGTTCAACACGTCCGAAGACACAACATGTTCGAAGACAAGGGTTTAGGGTAGGGTGTTGCTAGAGATCGCTCACGGGTACAGAATTCGCAAATGAAAGCTCAACAAAAACTACGAATAAATGACAAATTAACGCTCAATAATCGCTTCTACACGGTGTTTGCTTGTATATTCGTTTCGTAACCTTCAACGTGAAGTGTTTTCTTCTATATAGACCCAATAATCGCTTCTACACTTCACAAGGAAAGTCAAGCACGAACATATGCCAGAGAAAGCTCAATAATCACGTGCATTAACTCAAGGAATCATGCCAAGAATAAACCAATTAAGCTCAATAGTCAACATGAATTCCTACCATAAATACCATAGTCTTACTTTCCTTCCAAGGTAATCTCATCAGTTTGTCAGCACATTCCATATATAGACTCAGTAAGCATATTACCACATATAAATCCCAATTCGCATAAGGAAAGATAAATCATTGATTCACAGATTTTAGAGTCAAATAATATCGCACTCAACGGATTTATCATTGATATTCTTTCCTAGAATATATCAATCACATGTAAGCACTTAATCAGAATATCATTTCCATATATACAGCATAGTCATTCATATCCAGGTGATCACATCGATCTTTTATCCTAAAATAATTCAATCACGCTTTCAGCTCACATATCGCTCGATGATATATTTTCCATATATCACGCAACGAGATTCCATTCATACGAAAACATCCATAACCAGGTGAATACATAAATATTCCAGTTAAGCATAAGATCACACTAATTCGTTTTCCTTAACAGTTTAATCACATCTAAGCACTTAATCGAATATTTTCACGTACTTAAACATCATATAACATCCATATCAAGTTTTCTAATTTGTACCCCCGCAATTTACATAATTACTTGGAATAATCAAAACTCTCATAGTCATTTGGACCAAAAAGGTCTACAATCTCCCCCTTTTTGATGATGACAAGTAATTAATGCCTATCTTAAGCATATGAGTACACTCGATATGAAGCCAATTAGGCACGTAGCATGTTTAAGTATCACGACACGTGACATATGTCAGAGCAAAAAATTTATCAAATTTCATAGCCTGCTCCCCCTGTCTAATTGCTAATATTCCTATGTAAAGCACAGAAGCAAAGATTTAGCAATTACCAAATCATATCACATGGAATATCGCAAGTTACCACGGTGTTAGGAATATTTTGTAGCATCCTTCAATTTATGTAATCTTGGGTTTATATGTCTTCATTTTAAGGGTTGTTGTAGTTTGGGATGTCTTATGATATTTTGTAGAAGTTTGGGAATGTGCTTTAATATACCAAATACTATCGGTATGTAAAAAAGCCCCAACTTACCCTAATTAGGGTTTATCAAAAGAAATCAAAAGGTAAGCCACCTTGTACTTTTCTATAGAAATACACACACTAACACGCACTCAAGGTGTTCTTCACGTTTTAAACATTCAGCCCTTTCATTAGATCATTGTTTGGTAATAAAAGGGCCAACAAGTGGTATCAGAGCCTAACGCGGATCAATACCTTCGATTAGAATCCAGTTTCGCTCGTATCCGACGTGATTTGAAGAAGTTTTTGCTTGAAAACTCATTTTCGATTTTTTCACTGTTTTTGGGTGTTTTCAAATTGTTTTCAGTGATTTCTTTCCCTTAGGACATTAGAAAACTGATAATGAGTACATTTATGGTCTTTCACGTCGATTTCCGTCAAGTTTGAGTAGGAGTTGAGCAAAAACGAGTCTGAAAATCTAGCTTTACTGAACTGTTCATCACTTTCGGGTAGCGTATAGAACACTATCATCGAATTTGAAGTTTTCGACCGAAACCCACTGTGAGGAGTTTCAATCGATTTGAGTTTCGGCAAATTTTAGCTAATTTCGCTGTTTTGACCGACGATTGAATTGCCCGAATGGGGACAGCACCAAAATTAATAGTTTCGCCCGAATTTCTCGGAGATTGTCAATCCATTTAAACTGTATCGCCCGACACTCAATCGCCCGATAAGCCCCATCCAATTTTAGTCAATCGAAACGAAATTTATTTGGACCAAATTTGCCCGAAACTCTTTCATTTCTATCGATCGAAACAAAATATTCCAAATTGAAATCGCTCCATCGCCTGAAACAAACCTTCTTCCAAACTCTTTCGCCCGATTAACATTATGTCGCCCGATTAAAGCCTTTAGGATCTATATTGTACGATTCATACTGTCGCCCGATTCTAGAACTCTAAATTGAAATTGTAGTCGCCCGATTTTAAATCTTAGAATTTCAAACGCCCGATTCTCAGCACTTAGGATCAATCGCCGAAATTAGAATCGATCAAGCACTAAAATTTGGGGAGACCAAATTTTTAATTTCGCATAACTCCAATCGTCCGATCCTCAAACCTTATATAAAAATCATCAAAATTTAAAATACAACAGAATTCATTAAGTGAATTTACTTACTTTGACTCAACACTAGAAATTATTCAAACTTGACTATTTCTCATTCAAAACTAAACCATTTCACTTCACAAATCTATTTCGTGTTAACGATCATTACCAAACAAAAACATGGACGGTCTTGCTATTGGATCTGACAACCATGCACCACTATTCAGACGGGGTGAGTACGGCATATGGAAGTAACGATTCATCAACTTCATAGAAATCAAAGATGTAGACCTCGCAAACGACATGCTTTCCTCCATTTTTTAGGGACCCGCTCAATTTTGGACAATCAACCCTGCTCAACCCGATGCGGTTCCACCCATTATAGAGAGGAGAAGTCCTAAGGACCCTAGTCGATACAATGATGCTGAGAGAGCACGAGCCAAACATGACACGCTTGCTCGACACTACGTAATTCAGGCCCTACCGAATTATGTCTACAAGCAAGTCGACGCAATGCACTACAAAGGAAATCTGGGTGAAGTATGCAAAATGATGGTCGGGACAGAAGTTAGCAATCTGTCTAAGAAGTCTAGCATCCTCACTGTCTATGACTCCTTCAAAGCTAAGGAGGGGGTAGAACTTCGAGACGTTTACCTTCGTTTCCTGACCATCATCAACGAGATGAGAAAGATCAACATCCAATGCTCCACTCTCGAACACAACATCAAGTTCCTTTCCACACTTCAACCTGAGTGGGATGGATTGTAGTTCTGGTTAAGCAACAGAACAAAGATTTGGATGCTATGGACATTCACTCCTTACACGATAACCTCTCACAATACTCCTAGTATGCCAAAGAAATCGAGAACGAAGGAAAAACAAACATCGACATGGAACACTCGTGACCTCTAAATCAAGCAACATGAGCTCAAGAACCTCAAAAGGAAAGCATGCCGTACAATCTGACACTTCAGACAACGCTAAATCTGAACAAGAATAGGAGTACGAACTCGAATCAATCAGAAAGAAACTGGCCTTGATCTCAGAGACGGTCAATAAGATGAGCGCCAAGAAATCATCATCTTCCTTCAACAAACAACGAACCTTGGGCGGGAAACAGAAGTTCGTTGCCCCTGAAGAGGCTGAAACTAAAAAACCTGAAGTATTAAAGAAGTGCTTCAACTGTGGCAAACTGGGTCACTTTGATTCTGAATGCTTCAGACCCAAGAAGAAAACACTGAATACTACAAGAAAAAATTTCATCTCTCACAACGCAAGGAGGCGGGAATTATCTTGGTTGTTAAGGAAGAGGAATGGCTCGAGGACACGTCTGACAAGGAGGAAGATGAAATGGCCTTCATGGTGAAAAACAATGATGATGATTCCGACGAGGACCGGCCAACCATAGGGTCAGACATGACGAATGTCTCGTCATCCTACCTGGAGGTATACACTCCATCTCTAATGATTTTGTCAAACTTGAACATAGGATAGCCGAACTCTCCATGCATCGTAAAGATCACTCAGAACTCCAAAGCAATTTTGACAAAAAATATGCCTTATCAAACAAACAACAGGAAGAGATAGCTATTCTTCAAGAATCCTTAACCTCGTCTGAAACTAAAGTGAAGACTTTAGAAGACCTTACAGAAAGCAAGGAAAAACAAATTAGCGATATTTGTAGGAACTAAAAAGACAGCGAAGAAGAACGGTAAATGTATTGTCTCAATATGAACTAATCACCGTGCTCGTCTATACAAGAAAGTCAAAGAGTTAGAGGACACTATCACCAAAAGAGGTCAATCTGAACGAACCCTCTTTCTTATCCAACCTAAAGATGTAGAATTCTATGATCCCTGCTAAGGATTGGGATTTGAATACACCACTGACCCAGAGAAAGATAAAGTACTCTCTCTGTACAACATTAAACGTTTTGGGTTGAGCCTTGAACAACTAAGGCCCTTCGTAGGATCAAGTGAGGTGACTGAATTCGACGAACAGAAACGGAGGAATAAAGAATGGGCCCAAATCGTGTGTGACTACACCGAACTCAATGATAGCTACAAAACTAGAGAGATAACACTCTCTGATGATTACATGTCACCATTTGGACCCGGAATTCAGGAAAGCACTTACGAGCAGGCTAAACCCATTTATTATCTATCTATATTCCACAGATTATTCGCAAAATCGAAGCCTTGACAGCCTCCCTAGAATCAGAAAAGAAAGCCCACGAAGAAGAAAAAACTATTTTGTTAAGCAAAATTTATACTCTTGAAAACTTTCCTATCGCTTACAAACCCTCCACCTCCCGTCCTATTCCAGAATCCTCTACATATAAATGCAAGCAAACTACGAGGAAAATTCCTTTATCTCACACTAACTTTGTATCACATGTACCCACAGACAAAGGCGTGAGATCTGAGGAAGCGAAGAAGGTTCGATCTGGCACAGCAAAGATGACAACAGTCCCTGATAAGAAGAAGATACCAGTCTCAAACCTTTCTTCTCATGTTTCCAAATCTTTTGCATTTCCAAAAGTGACTTCTTGTAATGTCACAGATCATGTTTCGTTATTTTATGCCCAGAAATCAAAATATTGTCATGTCAACAATGATGTATTTTCCCATCCTCATGACGATCATTTCATCAAAAACGCTTCCACGTCACATGGCACTCACTCTAAGGGCATATCTCCCACGCTCACCAACCATACTATCAAATCTAAGATAAAGAAACACGCCACCTCCAAGACCAAGCAGAACAAGAAATTAAGTCAAAAACAATTTTGGATTCCGAAACCCAACTGCATCCCATACGAAATTGTCATGCTTGGGTTCTTAAACCAGTTATCCAACAATCCAGCAAATAACCAATCTAGCAACAAATACGTTAGCTTCTACACCTGCTATCAAAGAAGGGCCCATCTATAAATCGGTACCTAAGCTTATTTGATTCTTTTTGCAGGTTCGTATTGTGTGGTACTTAGATTCAGGTTGCTCCTCACCCATAACTTGAAACAAAGAGCTGCTGAGCAACTTCTCTGAGGGATTTCTCGAGAAGGTCCACTTCGGAAATGGTCAATCTGCACCCATGTTAGGGACGGGTGATCTCATCCATGACAGGCTGACCATCAAAGGGGTCTCATGCGTCGAATGACTGAGCCACAATTTATTCATGGATGTTTCTGTGACAAAGGCTACAAGGTGAACTTCGAGACCAACAAATATAGCCTCACAGATAACAATGGAAGAGAGCTACTCACTAGCCACAGGAAGATGAATCTCTACTCCATTGACCTCAAAACTGTCCGACCGACGTGCCTCATCTACCGTGCCTCTCTACATCAAAACGTTCTCTGGCATCAGCGACTCTCCTATCTCAATTTCAAAGACCTTAACAAATTGCGATCAGAAAACTTGGTCAAAGGACTTCCCTCGTTCAGATATCTCAAAGAGCAATTCTGCTCGGCGTGTGAAATGGAAAGATAACGAAAGCATCTCACCGGGCCAAACATATAACCTCAACTTCCAAACCTCTCGAACTTATTCACATGGATCTGTGTGGACCAGCGCACTCAGACCACCAATGGGCGAAGATATGTGTTGATTATTGTGGATGATTTCTCGCGCTACACATGGACCAAATTTCTCAGAACCAAGGACGAATCTCCAGGTCTAATCGTTGAGTTTATAAAAAACGGCACAAAACCTCTACCAACGAAGTGTCCAAATCACCAGAACTGACAATGGGACAGAATTCAAGAACAAAAAACTCAGTGACGTCTACGCATCACTTGGAATCACCCAACAGTTCGCAGCGGCAAAAACACCTCAACAAAATTGTGTAGTTGAGCGCAAGAACAGAACCTTAGTTGAAGTAACTCGTACACTCCTTATTCACTCTGGACTACCTCACTTCTTGTGGGCCGAAGCAATGAACACAGCCTGTTTCACTCAAAATCGTGGCTCCATTCACAAGAGATTCAATAGGACTCCCTACGAGTTGATAAATCGCGGAGTGCCGGACGTCTCTTTCCTTAGAGTCTTTGGATGCAAGTGCTACGTAGCAAACGATCGTGAAGATAGAGGCAAACTCGACCCAAAAGCATTTGAAGGAATACTCGTGGGATACTCGACAACTTTCAAACCCTATGGAAAGCATTAACGTAACGTTTGATGAAGTAGACCGAGTAGCTTCTGCATAAATCTGTCTAGAACCCGGACTTCTACGAGAGTTGCAAAGGATCAACCAAGCACCTCCTCCGTGGGCGAATCTTCAAAATCCAATACATTGGGCGACATGGAACTCAATCTCTTATTCGAGGATCTCTTCTCTAGGCCGTCGCTACCCACTGCTCCAACAACTTATGTAGCACCAGGAAAAAATGATTCTGCAGAGACTAGCAATGACAATTCCCCTCCTACGATGGAAAATGTTCACATTAATGACGACAGTGAACTCCCAACTGATACTGAGATCATCTCCACCTCAGCCGCTGAAACACCTCAGCCCTCTGATTCGACAATAGAAATTTCTTCAGGAGAGTCAGTAGTACCTCAACCTGGAGAACAAATGGAACATTAGGCTGATCAAAGTGAAGAAGCAATACATGATACAAATGCAGGTGGATCATCAAAACCTAATACGAGAAAGTGGACCCGAGCACACCCAAACTGACAAAGAATTGAGACCCTTCCACTGGTGTAACAACTCGAGCATCAACGATAAATGAAAGCCTCTATTCTTGCTTTCTCGGTCAAAAGGAACCCAACAAAGTAGCTGAAGCACTCGCCGACCCGGATTGAATAATTGCAATGCAGGAGGAAATCAATCAGTTTGAAAGGTTGAAAGTCTAGAACCTAGTATCTAGGCCGGCTGGGAAAACTATCATAGGGACTAAATGGGTATTTAATAACAAAAAGGACGAGCAAAGAGTTGTTATTCGAAATAAAGCCAGGCTGGTTGCAAAAGGATACAATCAGCAGGAAGAAATCAACTATGATGAGACAGATGCTCCTGTCGCAAGAATTGAAGCCATCAGGATTTTCTTAGCTTTCGCTGCACGGAAGAACTTTACAGTCTACCAGATGGATATCAAAACTGCATTCCTCAACGGAATTCTGAAGGAAGAAGTCCTTGTATCTCAGCCTGAAGGTTTCATGAGCGAACGACTCCCAGACCACGTCTACAGACTGGATAAAGCTCTCTATGGGCTTAAACAAGCTTCCAGAGCCTCGTACGAAGTCCTCTCGGATGTTCTCATCTCCTCCGGCTTCGTAAAAGGGAAGATCGATACAACTCTCATTATCAAGAAAGACGGCTGTGACATTATGCTGGTACAGATTTACGTCGACGACATCATCTTCGGCTCGACAGACTCAAGAATGTGCAGGAACTTTGGAGACCTAATGAAGCAGAAATTTGAAATGAGTATGATGGGCGAACTAAGCTTCTTCTTAGGCCTCCTGTTAAGCAGCTTCATGATGGAGTCTTCATCAGTCAATCCAAGTACATTCACGACATACTCAAGAAGTACAACTTGGACCACTCAAATGCTGCTAGCACTCCCATGTCCACCTCATGCAAACTTGATGCAGATTCATCAGAAAAATCTGTTAAGCAAACAATTTATCGAGGCATGATAGGATCCTTGCTTTATCTCACCTCCAGTCGACCTGACATCATGTTCGCCACGTGTCTCTGTGCTCGCTCTCAAGCTGATCCAAAGGAGTCTCACATGCTCGCCGTCAAGAGAATTTTCAAATACCTCAAGGGAACTCCGAATCTAGGTCTATGGTAGCCAATTAAGTCAGACTTCGAACTCGTAGGATACACTGACGCCGATTACGCAGGATGCAAGCTGGACAGAAAGAGCATCCCTGGAGCCGCTCAATTTATCGGGGGCAAGCTCGTAAGTTGGTCGTCTCGAAAACAAAATTGTGTCTCAACTTCGACAGTAGAGGCAGAATATGTCGCTGCTGCGAGTTGTTGTTCACAAAATTTGTGGATGAGAACCCAGCTACGAGATTTTGGCATAACGTTAAATCGTATTCCCATTTTTAGTGACTCAAAAGTGCTATAGCTATAACAAGTAATCCGGTACATCACTCACGCACAAAACATATAGACATTAGATATCACTTTATCAAGGAACATGTAGAACAAGGTACAATCGAAATGCATTTTGTTCACACAGATCTTCAACTTGCTGACTTATTCACTAAGGTATTGGATGAAAAGCGATTCCAATTCTTGGTATTTAGGTTAGGCTTGTTGAACCGTAAGACATTATCGATTGTCCCTACATGAACCTCATATTGTGTAAATAGGTCACTCAAATTTTCTCTATATGTTTTCATGTGTATGCTGAAAATCCTACTATCATATCTGGGGGGGAGTCTTGAAAAATTATGCACTAATCAAGGGGGAGTCTTTGAACACGCTGCACAAATTAAGGGGGAGTTTCTATAATCTTTCATCAAATTTTCTTTCAAATCGAATTGTAGGATAAAATCTCGGGATAGTCATTTCCATTAATCTTAAGTCCAAATTTTTTCTCGACGGAACTCAAATTCGATCGAAACTGAAATATTCAAATATTTAAAATCCTTTCTCGTCGAAACTGACTATCGCCCGAAACTCGTTCAAATTCGATCGAGACTAAAATATTCGAATATTTAAAATCTTTTTTCGGCGAAACTGACTATCGCCCGAAACTCGTTTCGATAGAAACTGAAAGTGTTAAACCCTTTTATAATTTTACACGGCGAAACAGATCATCGCCCGAAACTAATTCAATTTGATCGAAACTAAAATGTTAACCCCTTTGTACTTTTTACTCGGCGAAACTGAGACTCGCCCGAAACCACTCTTGATCGAAACTCATCCTAAGTGTTTCGCCCGAAACGCAATCTTTCCTCATCGATTCTCCCAAATTTACTTTCAAAATTTATCTGCAATCGCACCCAAATCTCATCACGTTCCCTCACAAATCCTGTTTCTTTCACTATTTTTGCAATTCGACACTTCTTATCGGAAAGGAAAATCATTCAATCTGCAAATTTTAACTGATATCGTTCCTTTTTTGCAGGATTCGCAGATTAGGGCTTTAACTCAGTTCGCCCGAATCGCACCCAAATTGCGTTTCGTTTGAACTCCATTCGCCCAAATGACAGAAATTGCCCGAAACTCCTTCATAATTTGATTTCAACATCTCAATCGGCCGATACGGTATTTTAATAATACCATGATTTAAATCGTCCGATTCAGTACTTTCGACCGAAACTGGCTTTTATGATTTTATTATGATTTACATCGTCCAACTCAGGACTTTCGGCTGAAACTGTCTTTTAAGTATAACATGATTTAAAACGTACTATTCCGCAGTTTCGATCAAAACCGAAATATAAAAGAACTATAATTTGAATCGATCGATTGAACACCCCTTACCCGAAACATACATCAAATTTGTTCTTTAAATTCAAATCGTCCGATTGAAGAGCTCGTCAATTGATTGTTAAATTTTACAATGCCCTTTCGTATCGGCCGATTCAATTTTCACAATTTGAACTCATGAAATTTTTCTTCTAAGTCCTAAAGTGTAACAACATTTCGTCTTTCAGGTCTTTCAATTTGATGCATTACACGATTATTCACTAACCAATCAATCTTGTGCTACAGAATTACCAAAATGGCGCGACCAATTGATGATATTTTTGCTTCAAAGGACTGGGCACAGAGAACACCCAACAACCTCCAACTAGACTTTGACAACTTCTCGTGCTCAGATCCTATCATTGTCAAAATCCTAGCAAACCACCCTCTGAAATCAGCCCTCAATATCACCGAGTGTGTCCCAGAAGTGTACGTACAACAGAATTGGGCCACTCTTCAGAACCCAACAAATAACCCAAAAACATCCCTCTAACGGTGACGTGATAAGAGACTTCCTATTCATTGGCCACAAACCTAACGCCCGAAACTCCATTCACCTCCCTGACTTCACGACAAAACATAGACCCTGGCGGACCCTCTTTCTGATCATCAACAAATGCCTCTCTCCGAAGCACGCTGGGTCCGACCGGTGCAATCGCAACATCATGCTGATCTTCCATGGGATCGTCTTCAACAAAAATTATGATGTCGCACAACTGCTCTGAACGGACATCCTCGATCAATTACGAAAGGCGAGGTCTCGGATCCACGAAGCTAGTACTTCCTTACCTACGGTGGCTCCCTGTCATCGTCCACACTTCGTGGATCTTCATCCCGAAATAGAGCGCCGACCCAGGATCGAGGGCTATCAAACTCCGAAGCTCATCAAAATACAACCAACAAAGAGCAAAATCAATCGGGATGCCATGATCCTACCAGATTATCTACTCCGACTCCTTGATCAAACAGACCCGGAGCTCCTGATGATGTTCCCATGGTTCAACACATCCCAGTTGAACCTAACCCAGGGACAAGCCAACCCTCACAGCTAGGTCTAGGAAGCTCCGCATCCCCAAAGCCAAAACAAAAGAGAAAATCCAAAGGGTATGACAGAAGAGTCAACAGGAACGGCGTACAAAACACAAACACGACCGTCTTCCTCAGTCCACTAGTCCACAAATAAGCCGAACCGAGCCAATAGGTGCAGGGGGACGACTTTGTCTTCCCCTGAGTAGAAGTCGGGACATCGGGTCCAATCTCGTAAACTACCCTCCCTAGCCACTCAATCATCTCCCACCAGACGATTGTTTCAGATACACACGAGGTGCCACGTCATCCATCACCACCTCGCTCGGAGGGGGTAGATGCATCAAGCAGTCCTCAGCCTCAGACTGCATTTTCCTTGGTCACAACTAGTCTTGTGACCTCACCATCCATAATTTTTCCATTTTCTAGGACACTTACTCTTGTTTCTACACCTTTAGATCTTAGTGATCTAGACCGAACACTCCACAACGTCTCCGTACTAGATCTAGTACAGAACAGAGCGGAAGACCCAACGTAGTCAACATCACAGCAGCTACGGACTTGGGCAATCGATCTGAGTCTGTCACAGCATTGATGTCAAAGGTGAGCCTCGGTGGCGTCGGTTCTTCAAGTCCTGTGTAAACAGGCGGCACATCAGTTTCTTCTACTGATGTTGTGACGACGGCACGTCTTCGTGACTCCGCCAGGTTATTTTCCCCGTTCGTGACGGAGGCCAGGCTGAATGATCGCCTCGCTGAGTTCACAAAAGGTCTCGAAGACTCCATCATGACCCAAGTGTACAGTGCAATTGGTACATCCTCTCGAGACAAAGGCAAAGCCCCCATCGCCGAAAAAGCACCTTCCCATGCCGATCCATCTCCTGACTCTGACGGCAGTCCGTGGAACTTTCCAATCACGGAACTCATCGAAGTCCTGCTGGCCAAACTCCGCAGTGCACCGAAGCTCACAGATTATGAAGCGGAGGTCCTCAGACGTCTCGAGCTTCCATTCAAATCACCTAACCCAGGCGAGGCCCAAACATCACGTCAACCACGTGACAACCCTGACGGTGAGGGTCGTCCCGAGGGGGAGAAGACACGAGACAAAGGGCCTCAACCTCAACAACCGCAACCAACCGTCACCAAAACACCTACCCAAACCACAAAATCTACCCAAACTACTACCCAAACAACTCAACTGACCTCCTCACAACCTCCTCCGATCATCTATCCTCACTTACTCTATCCCTTCAGTCAAATGAACCAATCATATCTCTAAAAACACTTTACGTTCCACACATAACGGTATAAAAATATATCTTCAACGACGACTGGATAACAAAGCCGATGCATCCAACCTTGGCCAAGGGCTTACTGGATAATGCCAGATACTTCTTGACGAAGGCAAACATTAGCCTGGCCCTTATCGACGATGATGAACTCGAGGAAGGTGAAGACTACGAAGCTGACATTCCAGAACTTCCCGAGCTTCTCAAACACGCCGTCGTCGATGAGGAATGCCCCCTCGAAGTCGAAGACAGGAGAAGAACATAAGCTACCATGGGAAAATGTCAAAGTGATTGCTCCATATCAAGAAGAGATACGAAGGAGAATCTGGAGGAAGGAAGATAGGATCAAGAAGGAACTGATGTTGATACTCTTAGAAGAGAAGAGAAGGAAAAAGGTAGAATCAGCACAGTCCTGGGAGTACAGCGAGGTCGTCTTGATTTCTATAAATTTCCTATCGACAAAGTGCAGCGAGAAGATGGAACGGTCGAAGAACTGACTGAAGGCGATCCCTCCTACATCAGAGGTGAAGACGTTGATCAGATACTGAGAAGCGTCAGATTCCTTGGAACACTTCAGAATCCAGACTTAAAGGTGGGATACGTCGCTCTTAAGCGATTCATGATGCGCCAAATCAAATTCAATACGACTCACGACCTTCAAATGGCGGTGGAAAGCAACATGAAGAGGGTGAATCTCACGAAGCCATCCTTCGAAGTCCCCGACCCAAGTCTCGGTGAAGGCCATATAATCAATGAAGACGACGATCCATCAGGGGTCTACATCAACTACAAGGGAGAAAAGAGGCTGACGAAAACATCAGAGATTGTCAAATTCAGTGATGGAACGCTGCTGATCATTCGAAGCAAACTCGGAATGATTCTGGAGAAACTAAGGTTCGAAGAAGCAGAAGTCCATGAAAAATACGAGAAGCTGATCAACATCATCTTAGATCGAATATCTTTACGAAGAACGCTACGATCATACTAGTTCAGACTTGGACTCAGGAAATCAGTCTATGCGGTGGAGAAACCCAAGAAGTAGAAAACACAAAGGACTACAAAACGAAAAGGATGCTAAGGGGAGATTGTAAGGAATATTTTGTAGTATCCTTCAATTTATGTAATCTTGGGTTTATATGTCTTTATTTTAAGGGTTTTGTAGTTTGGGATGACCTATGATATTTTGTAGAAGTTTGGGGCTGGGCTTTAATATACCAAATACTTGTGGTATATAAAGCCCCAGCTTACCCTAATTAGGGTTTTTCAAAAGAAATCAAAAGGTAAGCCACCTTGTACTTTTCTATAGAAATACACACACTAATACGCACTAAAGGTGTTCTCACGTTTTAAACATTTAACCCTTTTCTTTTGATCCTTGTTTGGTAATAAAAGGGCCAACACGGAATGTCTCATATTATCACGTTAGATCAGTTTGCTCCCCCTGCCTATTATATCGCAAGTTACCACGGAATGTCTCATGTTATCACACCACACACCAGTTTGCTCCCCCTGCCTATGTGCGGAATTCCTTAATCCTTAACACATCATCTCCTTCAGATACTTTTTAACCCTTTTGAAGTTCCGTGAGGTCTCTTTGAACTTCTTCCGGTTCTCATCCTTAAGGCCCTTGATACTTCTTTTCAGATCAGCTACCGTTCCCTGCTCGTCGTCGCTTTCATCGTCCCTTTCTTCTTGGTCAGACTTTTTGAAGCAGTCTTCAGATCCCTTGTCTTGAACCATCCTCTCCACTCATCATAGTGTATACCAACACGCTTCAGTGTGACCAGATCTACAACATGTCTTGCTCTATCTTCCCAAGCTATCGGTAAAGAGATTCCTTCGAATTCAAACATATGCGTAAGCAACATTTCATATGGAAGTTCCCTGTCAGAGCTCTTAATGGCATGGACCATGTACTTAAGCACAAAGTATCCTAGATTCAGCGGCCTATTTTGGGACACCATATAGAGAGTCAGCATGCTCATGTTGTTCATTGTGGTGGATTGGCCTCCACTGCCAACGCGGCGCTCCAGAGCGTGAAATGCAGCTTGTAGAGAAAGAACAGATCTATGGAAAGTTAGTTCAAAGATTCTCCTTTAGAGAACTTTGGCCTATAGGGGGAATTCCATAGAGCTTTCACACAATCTCGCATGGTTACGTCAGAGGTGCACCAATGGACGAAGTCGAAGTAACATAACCCGTCGTTCTCAACTCCCAACATCTCGTTGATCTTTGTGCTACTCCATTCAAGGTTCGTCCCAAGCACATAAGACTTCGCTGTAATCTCAGTTTTGTAGGAAAGTGAGATTGGCGTAGAACAGCTTCACCGCCTCCACAAACACAGATTTGTCTATCCTCATAAAGTTTTCCCAGCCGTACTCTGTCAGCCACGTCGCCACTTGGCTCTCTCCCAACTCGTCAAAGTTGAGCACCTTCCTCGTGCCACTTGCCGCTTCTGAAGTTTTCCATGAAGTTCCTTGGCGCTCTCAGTCAGGAATTTGATCTCGTCGGTGATTTCCTCCAGATTGCCAGGATTGAACGTTGCCTTATCAGGATGATCTAGTGAGGAGTTTTGTCTCGAGGAGGAGACTCGATTGGAGCAGAGACAGATTTTTCTGGAGAGGCAGGTTTCTCGAAAGGGGCAGATTCATCATGGGAAGAGGCAGGAGAGGAATAGGGATTATCGATCTTAGCCTTTTTCTTCTTCGGTTTCGTAGGAGATTTCGTGGATTTAGGGCTGCTTCCTGACCTCGAACGGGTGGCTTTGGAGAGAATGGGGTTTCGGTTAGGAAAGTCTTCGCTTTTTGTCGGGCACAGATCTGGCGCCTTTAGTTTTCACCATGGTTGAGATCGAAGGATTGGAGAACGAAGTTATGAACTGAGGAACTTAGGGTTTGAATGAATTTGATGAAGAAAAGAGGCGTTTGATTGTAAAGGCCGAAAGTTTCTTGGATAAGGATGGAAAGAAGTTATTAAGGGATGTGATCTCGACAAGACATGTGTCAGATAAGGAAGGGATTTTAAAATTTGAATTTAAAAGAATACTTAGTAGAGAAGGAAATTGCCCGTTATGTGGAATTTACTAGAGATAAAAGGATGTCTCGCGGGAATTAAGGAAGGGAATAAGTAAAGATTAGAGTTCAAAGAAAATGTTGGCTGAAAATAGATTTTGACATAAGTATCGAAGAAGATCTAAAAAGTAATCTCCCCATGAATGGAAGGGATCTGAATAGATAAGGAAGATAGAATAAAGAAAAAATTATTAATAGCATCAAGGAAGAAAATCGAGGAGATCCTAAAGGATAAGATCAAGGAAATACTAAGAGCTAACTTATCTTGTCACATTTCCTATTTGAGCTCAATAATTCCTAATCCGTCGCGAATATCACATAATCTACTCTCAATAAGGGGTTCCGTAGATATATTAGCCAACTGATCATTAGTTCCTACGAAGTTCATGCTCTTATTCCCTTTCTGAATATGATCCAGAGTAAAATGATGTTTCACCTCTATATGCTTATTCGAGAGTGATGTACGGGAATCTTTGTGATACAAATGGCACTAGTACTATCACAGAAAATAGGAATTTGGTCCTACCTTAAACCGTAATCACTCAAGGGCTGTTTCATCCAAAGGATTTGCTGAGAACAACTTTCTAAGGCCATATATTCTGCTTCGGTTGTGGATAGAGCGGCGGCATTTTGTTTCCGACTGGACCAAGTTACAAGGAAATTCCTTTGTAATTGGCAAGTTCCACTAATGTTTTTCCTATCTTCCCTAGAATCGGCATAATCAGCGTTAGGGTATCACATTAATGGGAATTCCTTGGAATTTGGATACCACATACCAAATTTAATTGTTCCTTTCAAATATCTAAGTACCCGTTTGACTGCTGTCAAGTGAGCTTTCCTAGGACTCGATTGATATCTAGAACATAGACCAGTAGCAAACGTAATATCGGGTCTAGGTATAGCAAACTTTCGATCATACCTCTATACTTAGTTTGGTCAAACGGCGTACCTTGTTCATCACTGTCAATTTTGGCGATCTGATGCATAGGAGTGGGGAGTACCTTGGAATCAGCCATTCCGAATTTTTCAAGTAGTTCCTTCGTGTACTTCGTTTGAGATATGAATGTTCCCGTATCCAATTGCTTGATTCGCAATCCAAGGAACGTGAGTTCTCCCATTAGGCTCATCGCAATTCTTGTTGCATAGACTTAGAAAAATTCTCGCAAAGAGTGCAGTGCTACCACATATGATATCATCAACGTATATCTGCACAAGTAGTATGTGATTCCCTTCGCACTTTATAAGCAGAGTGTTATCTATTATTCCTGTTGTAAAGCTCATTTCTAGCAAAAACCTACTCAATCTCTCATACAATGCCCTAGGGGCCTGTTGTAAACCATATAAAGCTTTGTTTAATTTAAAGACATGATTTGGAAATTCTTCCTTTTCAGGACCGGGAGGTTGTTCGACAAAGACTTCCTCATTTGAAAAAGCTTAAATCCTTAAAAAGATGCATATGCAAGTAAAATGCGTATAGACTCGAGCCTAGCTGTCGGTGCATTATTTTCTTGAAAATCTATACCTTCTTCTTGGGAATAACATTTGGCAACTAACTTGGCCTTGTTTCGTGTCACATTACCCTTTTTCGTCAAGTTTGTTGCGAAACACCCACTTCGTGCCAATTATGGACTTGTCGTTAGGTCTTTCCACAAGAGTCCACACCTGGCTCTTTTCGAATTGTGCTAGTTCTTATTCCATGGCAATCACCCATGATTCATCGTCAAGCGCTGCATTCACTGTCTTAGGTTCCATGGTTGATAACAGCACGTCATGTGGTTCCTCAGCAATATCGTTTCGTGCAGTTGCTCTCGTTTTGATCCCTGAAGTGATATTCCCTATGACTTGTTCAGTTGGATGGCTGGAAGCATGTTTGAATTTTCTGTGCCGTTGTTCATCTGAAGCTTCAGGTTGCTCTGACTCAGTATCTAGTTCCAATGGAATTGCGTTCACTTCTTTGTCAGTAACTTGTATATCTGTAGGAGACACAACTATACCTTCCTCAGTAGCATCTGCTTTAGGAAATTCATCAAATGTAACATGCACAGATTCTTGAATAGTCTTCTTCCTATTATTAAACACTCTAAAAGCTTTGGAATGAAGGCTGTAACCTAGGAATATCCATTTATCTACGTTGGAATCGTATTTTCCTCTCCTATCCCTATCATTCAAGATGAAACATTTGCAGCCAAAACCATGGAAATATCCTATGTTAGGGGTTTTATCGTTCCAAAGTTCGTAGGGAGTTCTCTTAATAATCGGTCTAAGGAAAATCCTATTCGAGACATAACATGCCGTACTAACAGCTTCGGCCCAAAAATGTTTTGGAGTATTATATTCGCTCAACATAGTCCTAGTCATTTCTTGTAATACTCTATTTCTCCTCTCGACCACTCCATTCTGTTGAGGCGTAATAGGGACTGAACAATTATGACTAAAACCATTTTCATCAAAAAGATGCAAAGGATTTACTATCAAATTCTGGACCGTTTTCACTCCTAATCTTTTGGACCTTCATCTCTTTCTCATTTTCTAGCTTCTTAATCAGTGGCGCAAGGTTATCTAAAGCCTCACTTTTGTGTGCAAGAAATAAGACCCATGTGTACGTAGTATAGTCGTCTACTATAACAAAGGCATATTGCTTACCTTTCAATGACATAACCTGTACCGAACCAAAAAGGTCAAGATGCAGCAGTTCCAGTGGTCTGGACGTAGATATCACATTCTTAGGTTTAAAGTACGTCTTAGTCTTTTTCCCCATTTGGCACGCTTTGCAAATTCTGTCCTTGGTGGCTTTCAGATCCGGAATGCCTCTCACCAATTCATTGCATTTATGTGAGACATCAGTTCCATGTTGGCATGTCCCAAGCATCTGTGCCATAACCATGTGATATCCTGCGTAACTGTTAGACACTTGACGTTCTGGTTAGCAATATCATCAAGAGTGATGCAGTAAATGTTGTCATGCCTAGACGCACTAAACACAGTCTTATCATCCTTCTTGACAAAGCACTTATCTTTTGCGAAAGCTACGGTATGTCCCTCATCTCATAATTGGCTAGTGCTAATTAAATTATGTCCTAAGTTCCTAACAAACCATACGTTATCTATAGTGATATTTAAATTGTTACCGACAGTACCAACTCCCACGATTTTGGCTTTTGCGTCGTTGGCATACGAAACGTATCCTCATCAACCGCCTTTAACGACACAAAATTACCTATATCACCTGTCATGTGGCGGGAGCACCCGCTGTCGAGATACCACCTGCTTTTCCTACTGGAATTCTTCCTTCGTACATGTAGAAGAAGTACTCTTCTGAGGTACCCAATTTCTGTTGGGTCCTAACATGTTAGCGGGGAAATAACTTCTGTTAACATGTGCGATATCATTCTGCATAGACGGTGATCTCCTGTTACAATCAGATACAACAGTGGTATTTACAAGTGACTTCTTAGGTCTCCATACAAACTTAGCTTTATCAATTTTCTTTACAGGACAGTTGTATGCATAATGACCATTTCTACCACAGCAGAAACATTTAAGCTTAGGCACAGAATGTTTAGCATGCTTTACTTCAGTGGAATAACCAATACCTGACCTACCGATATTCCTAGGAGTACTTAACAATATATCTAGGTTCTGCTTACCCTCAAGGAGTCTATCAACTTTATGCGTTTCTCTATCTAAGGAATTTCTGAGTTCTACGATGTCTCTAGATAAGGCACTGTTTTTCTTTTCCAATTTCTCACAGTCACATGGAATTCCTTCTTTCTCAGCAGTAGCTAACTTTTTTTTCAAACGTGAGATCTCTAGGTCAGTCTCATGTTTTTCCTTAGCTAAATCATCTCGCTGTTTTAACAGTTTCCTATTCAGGGAATTTAACGACTTATCTCCCTCTCTGCATTTTGAAGTAATTCACACAGTTGTTCCTTACTTTCCTCTGTGTCAAAATCAGATGAGTCACTTTCACAATCATTGTTATATAAATTGTTTAGGATGTGAATTTCCTCAATGGAGGAAGAACAAGATACGTGATCCTCGTCCTCACTTTGTTCTAGTTCAAAGTCATTTGATTCCGTCACCATAGCCTTCTGCTTCATTGGATTCTCATTGTTGATTCCTGGGCATTCATGTGCGTCTGGTTTGTTGCATCGGAAACATAACTTTCTTCCTAGACGTGGAGATTCCCTTGTTTTTGTTCTGGAATTTGTTGAAGTTCCTTTTGAATTTCGTTTTCTGCTGGAATCTTTCGAATCTTTTTGTAAGCATGGCTAAGTCGTTCATCAAGCCTTCTTCTTCGTCGTCAGAATCAGATTTTTCTTGGTTGGATTTGAATGCAATGGACTTCTGATTTTTGCTCTGCGACTTCTCATTCATTGATGTTTGAATCACCTCGTAGGATTTAAGAGATCCAATTAGTTCGGAGATGCTAAGTGCTTCCAAATCCTTTGCTTCATAGATGACAGTAACCTTGGCATACCATTCTCGCGGCAGTGATACTTTCCGACTTGTTCACTGTCGGGAACCTTCTTTCCGATAGAAAATATTTGGTTGATGATTCCCATGAACCTGGCATACATCTGGCTTATATTCTCGTCAGATTCCATCGAGAACAGTTCATACTGATAAGTGAGCAGAGCCAGTCTTTCTTGCACAACTCGTTGAGTTCCTTCATGAATAACTTGTAGCATATCCCGCATAGCCTTGGGCGATGAGCAGGAACTAACCCGAATGTATTATTTCCGTGTGAGTGCGCATGGGAGCATGCTTTTTGCCTTTGCGTTTCGCGTGATTCCCCTTTTGTCATCACCATTGTAATCATTAGTGACCTTCGGTGTTCCATCGGTTTTGTTGGCGTTATATGGTCCATTGATGATTGTCTCCCAACGATCGTAGTCAACAGCGATTAGAAACTCGATCATACGATTCTTCCTCACTGCGTAGTTTGTTCCATCAAGGAGAGGCAGCCTGGAGTGGGATTGACACTCTACAAATACATCAACTGTAATACCCGTAAACTCTAATTACGGGATTTACAATTTAAATAGCGATGAAAATATTTAATTAAGAACTTGATTGGATTAATTAGTATTTTCGATGATACGATGCCTTTGTATTCTCGTGCCTTTAAATGACTTATATGTCTATATGATTTCATGCTGTGTGATTTATAAATCTTATGTGTGTTACGATTTTAGGACTTACGTGAATGCGTGAGATATGTTTTGTGACTTTTATGTGCTTAAATGACTTCATGTTATATGCTAACATGACATGTATGAACTGGAACATAGACTTTGAACTTAGGTCAGTTATTGATTTTAGGGTTTCTAGTACATGGTAAGCTAACCTAGAAGATTTGATTTAGTATAATTAAGTGTTGATACCACATTTTGGGGTGTATGAATTAGTAGGAATAATTTCGAAACACATCTCACAACCTTGATATTAATTAATCGACCTAGAAATGTAGTTTGAAAGTGTCGATCACATGAATGTCGAGATTTATACACAACTTAAGCTTGAAATTTAGCTTGTGTCGAGATCAATTAAAGACGTCATCCATGTGTTTCGAAACTTAATGTGGACGGAAAAATAAAATGATACAATAATACATATTAGTTGAAATGTGATAAGTATTAACATAACTTTTGACTTTATTTGGCTATTACTACACGCAAGAACATAGATAAGAAGCTAGCAAAGATTAAAGTATTTCATTTACAAAACTCTCGAAGACTTATAAGCTGAAAGGAAACGAAAAGCTCAAATAAGTAATCATCTTTGAAGCTACGGTATAATTCCTTACTTTAAGTTTATATATTCATTCATGATTAAGAATGTTAAGGTATTTAGCAATTCAACAGTTACATAATTTCAGGTTTTAAAGTAGGGTTTTAACTAGCTATTTTGGGTTTTAATAAGGTTTATACAACCTTTAAATTGTTCTTGAAAAGTAAGAGAGTTTGATCGAAAATAGATTATGTTATAGGGTGTTTCGAATGATGATAGGATTTTTCCAGATCTTTGAATCTCGAAGCTGTTAGTTTAGTAAGAATGAGTCAAGATCGTCATAAGGATTTAAGAATGTCGAAACTCATGTTGGTGGAATCTCGAAATCAAGCTTGAAAACTCATATCGAAATCCTTCGGTGTTGCTTAATCAATATCGAAATCGTTGCATGTCTTACGTCGAGATTCATATAAAGTCGAGTTTTCAAAACATGTTAAAACTTACGTCGAGATTTATATCGAAGTTTATATTAATGTCGAATTGTTTAGAATGGAATGTCGAAATGTGATGGAAAATCTCGAGTTATGTTGATATCGACATTTCATCTCGACATGTTGTTATCATATATAATCTCGACATCTCGTTTATATCCCCACATAAATCTCGACATCCTTAGATATATTATAGTGAAGTTTTGTGAAAATCTCGAAATCATGATAATATGGTATGAATAATGTCGAGATCCATTTAACCCATGTAGAGATCTATTTCAAAACCCATAAAAGTCGAAGCTAGGGTTTTCAAATTAAACCAATTTCATAAAATTATAATTAGACTAGCAAACCCTAATTTTATATGTTCCCGTATTTAGGGTTTGCAAGTTAGCAACTTACCGATAAGCTAATAGCTAAGGATACCAGGTAAGTGGAAATCGCAACTACGACACATAATTTTTATGTGCATGAAATTATGTGTTATATGCTTTTATGATTTTATGTGACGTGTCTATATGCTTATATGATTTTATGTGAGTTCTTACGTGATTTAATTACATTATATGATGACATGACACACATGTTCATGGCATGAGCATATGCACGCACGACTAGTATAAGAGTCAGGGAAAGAGAGCGTGCATGAGTATAAGATCGCTTAAAAGCGATATGTATAATTGCCGATATAGGCATTTGTGTCGACTCAATGATGAGTCACGGCTCTTCTATGCTACCTAAATATATTACGGCGATTCACGAGGCCGACTGCCTGATTCACGAGAGGCAGGTATATATGTATTATGGCGATTCACGAGGCCGACTGCCTGATTCACGAGAGGCAGGTAAATAAATATATTATGGTGATTCACGAGGCCGACTGTCTGATTCACGAGAGGCAGGTATATATGTATTACGGCGATTCACAAGGCCGACTGCCTGATTCACGTGAGGCAGGAATAAATATATTACGGCGATTCACGAGGCCGACTGCCTGATTCACGAGAGGCAGGTAAATTCCCCGTAGCGGGAGATGCAACCTGGAGGATGCGACTAGAGGGTATGAGCGGCACCGAGGGAACCTCGAGTGTTGGCGACCTCGTAGTAAGCTACCTGTGGGAAGCGCCCGCGTGTCAGACCGCATTGGGATGGAAAGGCGCCCTAGGGTTAAACGAAATTTGTGTGCCCGGGTTAGCCTCTCAATGGGAATGCATTTGGATTGAAAGGCACTATTAGCCTCTCAGTGTGGACCGCATTGGGGTTGAAAGGCACCATAGGGATAAGCACAGATGGAGTACTCGGGTTTAGCCTCCCAGTGTGTGTACTGTCACTTAATTATACCCTTATGGGTTTGAGCTCTATATGGTGCATAGTAAGATTGAAAGCCGAAGGGGCCCAAATATGTTATGAAAGGTCAAGAAGGATGTGAGAAGTAGATGGCATTGGCGCGAGTGCCTTCGCTATTTAGGTCACGTGCATTGCATGCATGGTTTTCACTTACTGATCTTTATAAGCTCATTCCATGTTTTATGTGTTGTAGGACCCCGCGATCACGGTACGTGATCATTTTCACAGCGAGGCCAACTTTTGAATCTTCCGAGGGATTTTGAGATGGAAGTGTGCGCATGGATGCGACCTCGTGGGGGCCCAGTAGATAGATTTATTTTGACCCGCATGCGCGCTTTCCTATGTAAATAGGACCCATGATGATTTTGTAGGAACAGTTACAATTCCTTTTTACGAAAGGAAAAATTTTATACGAAATTTCGTATCGTCTTTTTATGTTCTACGACACTAGTTACGTAAACTAGTTAAGAAAGTAGTGGTGGAAGGCGGGGCTGCCACATCAACACTCGAAAAAGCCATTAGATTTTAACTCAGGCGTGTTAGGCCTTTCGTTGAGTAACCCTCTCTGATACCAAATGATGTATAAAATATGCCTAAGGGGGGGGGGGGGTTGAATTAGGCTATAAAAAGTTTTGGCTTGTTCTCCTTTGAAAAATACCTTTCTTTAAGAAGATATATGCAGAGTATGTTATTTCTCGGAAAGCAGTACGAGTATCAACATTATCTCCCTAACCCTGTTTCAAAATGTCACGATATTTCCAGAAACCGTTTCAACGATATCACGAAGTTATTTGCAGGCGTGTCGGGTTTGTCTCACGGAAAAGTAAATAGCAGAAAGTAAAGTGAGACGGGATTTTTATACAGGTTATATCCTCAACTGGGGTCTAATCATGTCCTTGGGGTGTGATCTCCCCAAGGGTTCCAATCTATCACTAGGTATTACTAGTTCTGGTTACAAAATGATTGACCCATACACAACTGAAGCACTATCAATACTAGACCTCGTTCTACGCTGTCGCACGCCAAGTTGCGATCCACGTCGTTTACCCAGGAAACCAATTCCCTGACTGGATGCAGCTTGCTACCAAAGGGACACCGGATCCACCTAATTCGTCCCTCCACATGCGACAGACTCCAACCCTGCTCCTTTTTGCGTTCAACACGTCCGAAGACAAGGGTTTAGGTAGGGTGTTGCTAGAGATCGCTCATGGGTACAGAATTCGCAAATGAAAGCTCAAAACAAACTACGAATAAATCGCAAATTAACGCTCAATAACTCTAAGGGATTCGTTTGCTTGTATGTTCGTTTCGTAACCTTCAACGTGAAGTGTTTTCTTCTATATAGACCCAATAATCGCTTCTACACTTCACAAGGAAAGTCAAGCACGAACATATGCAAGAGAAAACTCAATAACCACGTGCATTAAGTCAAGGAATCATGCCAAGAATAAACCAATTAAGCTCAACGGTGAACATGGATTCCTACCATAAATACCACAGTCTTACTTTCCTTCCAAGGTAATCTCATCAGTTTGTCAGCACATTCCATATATAGACTCAATCAGCATATTACCACATATAATCCCAATCAATTAATCACTTTCCCAAATATAAATCCCAATTCGCATAAGGAAAGATAAATCATTGATTCACTGATTTTAGAGTCAAATAATATCGCACTCAACGGATATATCATTGATATTCTTTCCTAAAATAGATCAGTCACATGTAAGCACTTAATCAGAATATCATTTCCATATATACAATGTAGTCATTCATATCCGGGTGATCACATCGATATTGTATCCTAAAATAATTCAATCACATTTTCAGCTCACATATCGCTCAACATGATATATTTTCCATATATCACGCAACGACCATTCATACGAAAACGTTCATAACCAGGTGATCACATAAATATTCCAGATAAGCACAAGATCACACTAATTCGATTTCCTTAACAGTTTAATCACATCTAAGCGCTTAATTGAACATTTTCACGTACTTAAACATCATATAACATGCATACCGAGTTTTCCAATTTGTACCCCCGCAGTTTACATAATTACTTGGAATAATCAAAACTCTCATAGTCATTTGGACCAACAGGTCTACAATCTCCCCCTTTTGATGATGACAAGTAATTAATGCCTGTCTTAAGCATATAAGTACACTCGATATGAAGCCAATTAGGCATGTAGCATGTTTAAGCAAAAAAAATTTATCAAATTTATAGCATGCTCCCCCTGTCTAATTGCTAATATTCCTATGTAAAGTACAGAAGCAAAGATTTAGCAATTACCAAATCATATCACATGGAATATCGCAAGTTACCACGGTGTTAGGAATGTTTTGTAGCATCCTTCACTTTATGTAATCTTGCGTTTATATGTCTTTATTTTAAGGATTGTTGTAGTTTGGGATGTCTTATGATATTTTGTAGAAGTTTGGGACTGGGCTTTAATATACCAAATACTTGTGGTGTGTAAAGCCCAACTTACCCTAATTAGGGTTTATCAAAAGAAATCCAAAGGTAAGCCACCTTGTACTTTTCCATAGAAATACACTCACTAGCACGCACTCAAGGTGCTCTTCACGTTTTAAACATTCAACCATTTCTTTTGATTCTTGTTTGGTAATAAAAGGGCCAACATGCGGTATCAGAGCATAACGCGGATCAATACCTTCGATTTGAATCCAGTTTCGCTCGTATCCGACGAGATTTGAAGAAGTTATTGCTTGAAAACTCATTTTCGAATTTTGCACTGTTTTTGGGTGTTTTCAAATCGTTTTCAGCGATTTCTTTCCCTTAAGACATTAGAAAACTGAAAATGAGTACATTTATGGTCTTTCACGTCGATTTTCGTCAAGTTTGAGTAGGATTTGAGCAAAAACGAGTATGAAAATCTGGTTTTTACTAAACTGTTCATCACTTTCGGGCAGCGCATAGAACACGATCATCGAATTTGAAGGTTTCGACCGACGATTGAATCGCCCGAATGGCTACAGTACCAAAATTACTAGTTTCGCCCGAATTTCTCGGCGATTGTCAATCCATTTAAACTGTATCGCCCGACACTCAATCGCCCGATAAACCCATCCAATTTTAGTCAATCAAAACGAAATTTATTTGGACCAAATTCGCCCGAAACTCTTTCATTTCTATCGATCGAAACAAAATATTCCAAATTGAAATCGCTCCATCGCCTGAAACAAACCTTTTCCAAACTCTTTCGCCCGATTCACATTCTGTCGCCCGATTAAAGCCTTTAGGATCTATGTTTTACGATTCATACTGTCGCCCGATTCTAGAACTCTAGATTGAAATTTTCATCGCCCAATTCTCAGCACTTAGGATCAATCGCCGAAATTAGAATCGATCAAGCACTAAAATTTGGGGAGACCAAATTTTTAATTCCGTGCGTTAACGATCATTACCAAGCAAAAACATGGACGGTGTTGCTATTGGAACTGACAACCATGCACCACTACTAAGATGGGGAGAGTACGGCATATGGAAGCAACGATTCATCAACTTCACAGAAATCAAAGATGTAGACCTCGCAAACGACATGCTTTCCTCCATTTTTTAGGGACCCGCTCAATTTTGGACAATTAACCCTGCTCAACCCGATGCGGTTCCACCCATTCCAGAGAGGAGAACTCCTAAGGACCCTAGTCGATACATGCTGAGAGAGCACGAGCCAAACCTGACTAGCTTGCTCGACACTACGTACTTCAGGCCCTACTGAATGATGTCTACAAGCAAGTCGACGCAATGGTCACTGCAAAGGAAATCTGGGATGAAGTATGCAAAATGATGGTTGGGACAGAAGTTAGCAATCTGTCTAAGAAGTCTAGCATCCTCACTGCCTATGACTCCTTCAAAGCTAAGGAGGGGAGAGAACTTCGAGATGTTTACCTTTGTTTTCAGCTCACATATCGCTCAACATGATATATTTTCCATATATAGCACGCAACGTGATTCCATTCATACGAAAACGTTCATAACCAGGTGATCACATAAATATCCAGTTAAGCATAAGATCACACTAATTCGATTTCCTTAACAGTTTAATCACATTTAAGCGCTTAATCGAACATTTTCACATACTTAAACATCATATAACATGCATATCGAGTTTTCTAATATGTACCCCTAATTTACATAATTACTTGGAATAATCAAAACTCTCATAGTCGTTTGGACCAAAAAGGTCTACAAGAACAAAGAACTCCTCCAAGGACTTCGGAAATCAAACCTTTACATGATTAATCTGACGTCCGTGCGGACCACGACAGCTGTTTGCCTCATTTCCCAGATTCAGAGGAACAACTTATGGCATCAACATTAGTCTCATCTAAACGTCAAAGCTCTTCAACGACTATCAACGAAAGAGTTGGCTCACGGTCCACCAACCATTATTCTACAAAAAGAGCATCAATGTTCGGCATGTCAATTAGGAAAAATGAAGCGAGCATCTCATCACGTCAAACTAATTGCCTCAACTTCACGTCCTTTGGAATTGCTTCACATGGACCTCTGTGGACCGATGCAAACACAGAGTATCAGTGGACGCAAGTACGTTCTGGTCATTGTTGATGATTTCTCTCATGGGAGAGAGCAAATTCGCAATGAGTCTGTTGGTCCCGATTGCACCAAACAAGGAATCAAGAGGCTTTGATGGAATGAATAAGGGAGAGGTTCTCACCTTCAAGTGTGTGTATTGTGTGAAAAATAGGATAAGCCTTTTGATCTTTGATTACCTTTCAAATGGTGTTGGTAATACCTTATATACCACATTAACCCTGGGTATATTAAGGCCCAAACACCAACAATTAAATAATTACATTCTAGTCCAAAGCCTAAAACCAAGGGATAATTACAATTTTAATCACAAGACTTAAACTATTGACACAATCTATAAATATCCTAACAATCTCCCCCTTTGTGTCAATTGTTGGGAGTCTTGGATCTTGGGCGTTGTGGTGGTGGATCAGCGAGTGTGTGTTTCGCGAAGTCCTAACTTGAACTCGAAGGCAAGGAGATTCCTTCGAAGCACGATTCGATCAGCTATGGCGTCAATAAACTTCGCGAACTTGGAGCGGCAGTGTGGGTCTTCTTCCGAAAGTATGCGGCAAATTCTCATGAGCTTGTCTTAAATGATGGTGAGTGTTCCATCTGAGAATTTTGCCACTTCGGAGCAGCGTAGTAGCCTCATCTTTCCCTTGTAGTTCGAGTAGGCGACCGCTGGATCATCTCCGTCGATCACATCGCCCTCTCGGTAGTCGTCCGCGTTCTTGAAAGATGGGCGAGTCAGGTTCACCTTCTTCAGGTTGTGCTCTACCGCCATCTGCAGGTCGTGGGTGGCGTAGAATCTGACTTGTCGGAGCATGTGGCGCTTGAGAGCCACATAACCCATGGTGACCGGTTCAGCCCGTACGAGATGTCCCGAACTTCTGAGGACGAGTCTGAACTGCTTCATAGATTCCAGCATGTTGTACAGATCACCTAAGCGCAGATATTTGAAGTCCGCCTCGCTTACTTCACAGCAGCTCTCGTCCTGCCTCATTACCGTGAACACTGGATAGTGAACACGTCCTTTCGATTCTTGGCGAAGGTCAGTGACTTTGCAGATGGGGGACCCGACTCATTTCCAGAGCGAGGTTTTCTTCATCGGACATCGTCCTCTTTGTGCACTTGTGGCAAAGAAGGCTCCATCGATAGAGCTTCTTCTTTTCCTCGCTCCAGTTTTGAATGTTCATCAGCTCATATTCGTTGAAGGTTGTGATGATCTGCTCCTTGCGCCGCCAGATCCTCTTCCTGATCTCTTCTTGAAACGGCGCGGTTATCTTTTTGTTTTCCCACGGTGCTTCCGGTATATCCACCGTGGGCACATCCGTTTGAGCAGCAGGGGCCTCAGTTTGCTGCGCTTGGAATTGTAGGATGTTCTCGAGCTCGGCCGGTTCAGCGTCGTATTCCTCTCCGTTCTCGTCGTCTGCGGTGTTGATCAGCGTGAGCGAGGCTTCCATGAGCAGACGTCGAGCATTTTCCACCAACTTCCTAGCTGCTACTGCATCGGCGGGCGTGTATAGCCATTCATCGTTGAGAATGTAGGCTTCGATCTCGTTCTGTGCGCAGTAGACGTCCTCAGAAGCCTGGTTGGAATCGATGTTGAGAGGGGTATGGCTATGTGGTGGCGAGGGTGTAGCGTCGGAGGAGTTTGTGGATTGTGGGAATGGTTGTGGTGGAGATTCTGGTGGTTCGGTTGAGGTGATGGTTTTGGCGAGGATGATTTGGGTGGCGGGTGGTGTAGATATGGTGGTGGCCTCTAACGTCGATGTGACAGTTAGAGGTTCCGAGAAGGTGGTTGGAGACAGTGTGGATGTGGTCTCTAATGCCGATGTGACGATTAGAGTTTCGGAGATGGTAGTGGGTGGAGGTGAGGGTGATTTGGCTGGTGACTCGGGGTTGATAGGGTGGGCTTTTTGGCTAGTGGGGTGTGAGGTTTCTGCGGGCGTTGTTTCAGGTGCAGAGGAGGAGGGCGACGTCGATTGTATGGGCCCTTGAGTCTGTGAGGCTTGCGGCCTGTTCTCCCCCTCGCGGCGATCTTGATCATCGTCTTGATCGTCGCGCCTGATCCCGCTCGACTCGCCTTGAGTGCGGCAAGTCATCGGTTGAGTCATTATCCTCTTCATTTGTTGTTCCTCCTCGTCGAGTTCCGTCATTGACTCGAATCTTGCTCGTAGGATGTAGAAGAGTTCCTTGGCGGAGATGGAGGAGAGAACAGCTTCAGCGTCCACATTTTGAGTTGGTGGTGGCGTCTCCGGGGCCACACCTTTGCCTTTGTCGATGGTGGACGCATCGAGACGCGCGTAGACTTTATCGAGGATAGACGTCTCAAGGGTCTTTGCAAACTCTTGAAGACGAGTCTCTAACGCGGTCTCTGTCACGAACTGGGGTAAGTTTAACAAGTTGGAATCACGAAGAAATCCAACTGTCACCGAATTGGAGAAGATAGCCGATCGGCAGCCCGTTTGCACAGGACAGGAAAAGACGGGGTCACTCAGACTTCCCGTTGGCATCATCGATGAGACAGACTCAATCGAATGATGGCCTAGGCTCACGGTTGTTGTGATGTTGGCCGTGCTAGGTCTTCCGCTCTCAGTCACAGAGACATCACCGAGCGTTCTGACAGAATCACGAAGACTCTGTAGTGCGGTAAAAGGTGTATGTGTCCTAGAAACGTAAGAAATTATGGGGAGTGAGGGCACTACACTCGATGTGCATGAAGAGGATGCAGTCTGAGGCGAGGGACTGCTTGATTCAACATCGACTATCTCCAAGTGGGATGTCGATGGCATACGTGGCTCCTCGTGGAATAAAATACCTTCCTGTAGAGAGGAAGATAAGTGGGTTGGTGGGGTCGTTTGCGTGGTTGAGCCAGATGCCACGTCTTCTACTCGGGAGGTGAACACATCACCTCCTGTACCTATTGGTTCGGCTCGGCTTATATGTGGCTGAGGAGGTCGATCGTGTTTTTGTTTCGATCGACGCTCCGTGGGGCGGCTTACGTCATCCTCTCGCGACCGTTTTTTCGGAGCGCGGGTGGAAGAGGATGCGGCGCGACTCGATGACTTTTTGGAGGTGGTGGTGGGGTTTTGGCTAGTCCCGGGGTTAGGAGCAGGAGGGTTGGTCTGCTCCGTAGGGACAGTGGGTGAGGGCTTTCACGGAAAGAGGTGTAGAGACACGGTATTCTTGGACGTGCAGGTTGGTCGGGTCGGCGTAGGCGAGGACGTCGTCTGGGATTATCATTGCGTGACGATCTTTCTCCGGAGTGTTTTTCTTGGCGAACTTCTCGACAGTGGGGATTTGGAAGTGTTCCGTTGCCGGGCGGAGGCGAATGTTGGTGGAGTGCAAGCGGAAATGTCTGATGAGAGCTGGGAGCCACCGCATGTAGGGGACGAAACGGTTTGTGACTCCCTTGGCGATTTTCTGGTCGCGACGTTGGATCATGGAGATGAGATCCATCCATATGATGTCGGCGTAGTTGTACTTGCGGTTGTGGGCGATGCCGGTGAGGATAGTGAGGATTTGAGAGTTCCCACGGTCCTGACCGGCATGCTTCCCTGACATGCATTTGTTTACCAGCAGGTACAACGTTCGCCACGGTTGAGGTAGATTTCGGGTGGTGACTTCACTGAGGACAAGTGGGCCCTTCTTCTTCTTGGTTTCTGGTTGATAGCCCAGCCGGTCTATGTCCTCGATGAGTTGTTCATGGGTTGGTAGCGGGTCGTATGGGGACTAGACAGGGAGTTGAAGCACTTCTTGGAGTATCTTTCGAGTGAGGACCACCGTTTCTTGATCAATTATGGCGGATAAGTTTTTTGCAAGGTGGGGTGGTCCAGCTATCTGCAACGTGTGCCAAAATTATTGAAGATACACTTGTGCTTCTGGCTCGCCATGAGTGAGGGCGTGTCGAAGCGGGTGCCCTTTGAGGATTTCTATAATGATTGGGGCATCGCATCGAAAGCTGTCTAAGTCCACCATGTAATTGTTGGGAATCAAGGCCGCCCATTGACTTGTTGGGAAGATCTGCTCGATTGGTGGGACATAGGTACGCGTGTTGAGCTCGATGCGAGCGATGTCCCCTTGGATTGCAGCCGCCTCAAGTGCTTCAATTGTGCCTTGATCTTTGTTTGTCATATCTGTGCTTGACAGTAATTGTAATATGATTAGTACGGATTAAATCGTGAGAACATGAACATGAAAGCAGCCTTAAATTGTAAATGAAAGCATTGACAAAAGGTTGATAAATGAGCTAGCCGAAGACACTTCTCGCATGTAGTGTAGAATTTCGCATGAAAAAAAAAATTCGCACGTTAAGAAGCTTCGCAAGTTGTTCAAAATTTTGCACGCAATGGGAAAATTCACTGATTATACACATAGCCATGTCGAGAGAAAATTCACATTTAGAGTATCATTTCGCATGTATGAAAATTTTCGCAGGTTATGGACTTTTATAAGTTGTTCAAAAATTTTCGCATGTAATGTTAATTTTCACATATCAAGGAAATTTCGCATTCAGAGGACATTTCGCATGTAGTGGTGATGTTTCGCAGGTTATAATATCTAGGCATGCCGAGAAAATTTTCGCAGATAGAGTAGGTATGCGCATGTATTGGAAAATTTTCGCAAGTTATAGCACATAGACATATCGTGAGAAATTTTTCGCAGATTGTGTAATGGAAAATTCGCATATCAAGGAAACGTTTCGCAGATAGAGAAAATTTTCGCAAGTGATAGCACATAAACATGTTCGTGAGAAATTTTCGCAGACTGAGTAAAATTTCGCAAGTATGGAAAATTTTCGCAAGTTTAAGAAATCTCGCAAGTTGTCCAAAATTTTCGCATGTAATGAAAATTTTCGCACGTTCAAGTGTTTTCGTATTCAGAGTGAATTTTCGCATATAAGGAAAATTTTCGCAAGTTATATGAAAGTTTCGCGGAAGGAAAAAGCTTTATGCATTGAGAAATTTTCGTGTTTCACTGTGGTTGCGAAATAGTGAAGATGCGAAAATATGTAATATGAAGTGATGTGTTATGAGATTTTCGCGGGGTGACACTCACTGTAGCAGGAAAAAATTTTGGCGTGAGGAAGAAAAATTTTCTCAGATAAACTTTCGCGGGACTTCACATACTGTATCAGCGAAAAAAAATTTTTAACTCATGTAAATTCTCGAATGAAAGTTTCGCATTTCCTTAGTCACTGTAGCAGCGAAAATTTTAACGTTAGAAATTTCTCGGATAAAATTTCGCGGGACCTAACTCACTGTAGTGCAAGAAATTTCTCGGATGAAATAAAAGTTTCGCGGGTCTTAGCTTACTGTAGCAGCGAAATTTATCGTTTAAAGCAATTTTTTCTGGGAATTTTTCTCGGTGAAGAACAAAGTGCAAAAACTTGCGAAACTACGCAATGAATTTTTGCCTTAGACTTACTCAAATCTCAACCAAAATGCAACAATCTGGACTCGTAATTGGATGGGCAATGCATATTTGGGGGTTTTAAACATTAAAAACCTAACATGCGTTCGATTCAGAGCCGAGAAAAATTAATTCTAACCTAACAGATTTATCAAAACGGGGCAAAAATAGGATAAAACGAACGGAAATTGATTTATTTGAGGTGTATTCATACCGAAAAGCTGATTTGCGACAATGGAGTTAGCAGGAAACAGATTTTGAAAGCAGATTTGATGATGACGACGATGCGAGGAGTTGCGAAATTTTTGAAATAGGGTTGCGAAATTTTTGAATTTTCTTGGGAATTTTAGGATTGTGAACAACGTTAAGGGTTTTGGGGTTTTAGGGTTTTTAGTTACTGTTCATGCGAAATTTTGTGTAAATGGGCCGAAGTTCTTGGGCTTGGTCAAAGCTGGGTCCAGATCTGATTTTCGCGGGCTTGGTCAAAATTGGGTCCAATTGAAGTTCAATTGGTCCAATTTTGACCTAGTTTGACCAGAAAATTAAAACTTCAACCCAAAATATTTTAATCGGTCTAATTTTGACTCAGTTTGACCAAACTTTAAAATTTCAGCTCCAATTTTCTATTTTTAAATAGGCAAAATCAGAGACTCCCCCTTAATCTAAAACTCTCCTTTTTAGCTAATGGAAAAATCAGAAGCTCCCCCTTAATCGAAAACTTCCCTTTAAAAATAATAATGGAAAACTCAGACGCTCCCCCTTAATCGAAAACTCCCCCTCAAAAGACATAATTCAGAGGACATATAGACAATGGAGTGAAGTGGAGAAATGAATTATGTACACTTTATAAAAGTTCATGTAGGGTCGATTGATCACAACTGAATATTCAACATGCCCAACATAGTCACTAGGTGTTGGAATCGTTTGACATCCAACTGTTTTGTGAAAATGTCGGCCAGTTGATCTTCGGTTGTGACGTAGTGCAATTCAATCGTCCCTTGTTCGACATGTTCTTTGATGAAGTGGTGACGAATATCTATGTGTTTCGTTCTCGAGTGATGTACCGGATTACTCGTCATCGCAATAGCACTTTTAGAGTCACAATAAATGGGAATTTTATCAACATAAAAATTAAAATCTCGTAGTTGGGTTCTCATCCACAAAAGCTGTGAGCAGCAACTAGCGGCGGCGACATATTCTGCCTCCGTCGACGAAGTTGAGACACAGTTTTGTTTTCGAGACGACCAACTTACGAGTTTACCGCCCAAGAAGTGTGCAGCTCCAGAGGTGCTTTTTCGGTCCATCTTGCATCCTGCGTAATCCGAGTCAGAGAATTCAACCAGCTTGAAGTCTGATCGAGTGGGGTACCACAAACCTAGATTGGGTGTTCCTTTGAGATAGCGGAGAATCCTTTTTACAGCAGTGAAATGGGATTCCTTCGGTGTTGCCTGAAACCGAGCGCAGATTCCTGTCGAGAGAACGATATCCGGTCGACTAGCAGTGAGGTACAAAAGAGAGCCTATTATCCCTCGATAGACGGTTTGGTCAACGGGAGCACCAGATGGGTCCGCGTCGGGTCGGCCAGAGGGTGACATAGGTGTAGCCGCTGTCTTAGCATCCTTCATTCCATATTTCTCGAGGATGTCATGGATGTATTTTGACTGATTGATGAAGATTCCGTCGGGGAGTTGCTTTACTTGAAGACCAAGAAAGAAATTCAGCTCGCCCATCATACTCATTTCGAATTTCTCCTTCATCAATTCTGCGAACTCTTCACATAGTTGTGGTTCAGTCGATCCAAAAATGATGTCATCGACATAAATCTGTACAATCGTGATGTCCGGGCCACTCCGCTTGGTGAAGAGAGTTGTATCCAGAGATCCTTTCTTAAATCCAGACTGTACAAGGAAGTCTGAAAGGACGTCATACCAAACTCGGGGAGCCTATTTTAGTCCGTACACTGACTGAGTCGATATACATGATGAGGAAACTCTTCGCTCAAGAACCCTTCAGGTTGATCAACGTACACTGAGAAATCCATTCAGAAATGCAGTCTTCACGTCCATTTGGTAGACTTTAATGTTCTTGTGAGCAGCAAATGCAAGAAAAATTCGTATGGCTTCGATCCTGGCGACTGGGGCGAAAGTTTCATCCTAGTCAATGCCTTCTTGTTGGTTGTATCCCTTAGCCACAAGTCTTGCTTTATTGCGGATAACAACACCGTCTTCATCCTTTTTGTTCTTGAAGATCCATTTTGTGCCGATAATGGATCTATTGTGAGGTCATGGTACGAGTTCCCAAACTTGTAAACGTTCAAACTGACTGCATTGCAATCAACCAATCAGGATCGTTGAGAGCTTCAGCTACTCGTGATGGTTCGACTTGACTGAGATAGCAAGCAAACAGACTTTCATTCATCGTAGCCGAACGTGTCGAGACACCAGAAGTGGGATCCCCAATAATCTGATCTGTAGGATGAGAGCGAGCCCAAAGTGGTACATTGGTCTGAGAGGAGCTGGCCGCATTTGTAGCGGTTGGAGGTTCATTGGATTGGGGTCCGGTGTCCGAGGAAGAGATCTCAACCGTAGTAGATTGAGAGGGTTCAGCATCAGGATCAGCAACGTTCCCAGGGTTGGGTAAAATGTCATCTTCGTTGAGATTGAGCGCATCCAAGTTTGGAGGGACTACGTCATTGCCGATAACCGGTGGTGTAGATGGAGTGTGTGCAGCGGTAGGTTGAGTGGTGGCGGCGCGAGTCTTGGGGACTGGATAGAAGTACTCGAAAAGCAGGTCGAGGTCCAGTTCACCAGTATTGCCCTCAGATGAGGAAGTTCCCGCCGTTGAAGGTTGACTTTTTGTCAACGACTGTAGAAGACCGGGTTCTGGTCTGTTATGAGCAGAAGCCATGAGATCGCCTTCGCTTTCGTCAAAGGTGACATTTGTGCTCTCTATTATTGATCGTCTCTCCCTAAGATAGACTCTGTATGCCTTCGAGTTCAGCGAATATCCAACAAAGATGCCTTCAAGTGCTTTTGGATCAAGCTTCCCAAGATGTTGGCGATTATTGGCCACAAAACATCGGCAACCGAAGACCCTTAGATAGGATATATCGGGGATACGACGGTTATTCAGCATCTCGTATGGGGTGCGGTTGAATCTCTTGTGGATGGAAGCCCGGTTCTGTGTGTAACAAGCCGTTTGAATAGCTTCGCCCCAAAGAGAATGAGGAAGTCCGAATTGGATGAGAAGAGTCCTAGCTGCTTCAACTAGTGTCCTGTTCTTACGCTCAACGACACCATTCTGTTCCGGTGTCTTCACTGCTGAGAACTGCTGAGTGATGCCCTGAGTGGCATAGAAATCACTGAGCTTCTTGTTCTTAAACTCAGTTCCGTTGGCAGTTCTGATAATCCGAACCTTCTGTTGATGAAGAGTTTGGGACGTGACAACAAACTCGATGATTATATCAGAAACTTCATCCTTTGTACGAATGAGTTTCGTCCACGTGTAGCGTGAAAAATCGTCGACAATCACAAGAATATACCGTCTTCCTCCGAGTGTGGCCGTAGGCATTGGGCCACATAGATCCATGTGCAAGAGCTCGAGGATGAGCTTGGAGGACGGTGTTTCCTTGGAGACGTGAGATGATCGCTTCATCTTCCCCAATTCACAGGCAGAGCAGAGGTGTTCCTTATGATATGTCAGTTGGGGTAGACCGCTGACGAGTTTGTTTTGACGCAGTTTGTTGATGGTCTTGAAATTGAGATGTGAAAGACGCCGGTGCCATAGATCGTTCAACCTGGGTGCAGCTCGAGAGAGAAGGCATATTGGTCGAGAGGTCTTAAGATTGAGTATGTAAAGGTGAGACGTGCGCGTTCCAGAGAGAAGAGGTTGTCCCGAGGCATCTATAATGCTACAGATGTCAGATTCGAAGAGAACCTTGTATCCTTTGTCGCAGAAACGACCAATGCTGAAGAGATTGTAGCTCAAACCCTCGACGTAAGAGATGTCCTTAATCGTCAGTTTGTCGTGGACGAGATCACCAGTTCCGAGAATTGGTGCCATTTGACTGTTTCCGAAGGAGTCCCTTCCGAGATAGCGCTCGGAGAAGTTGCTCAACCGCTCCTTGTTCCCGGTCATGTGTGTGGAGCAACCCGAGTCTAGATACCACACATGACAGACCTGCAATTATCAGTAAACGTTGGGTCCCCGTTTACGGACGGGGCCTTCTTGTGATACAAGTAAAATTTTCATGCGCTTAATGGGAAATGTGGTTTCTAGATCGGATTGTGTCAGTTCTAATTTAGCTTTCCCTTTGTCATTTGTTTGATGAGGCGGGATTATGGTTTTTCTAACCCATATTTTTCTATCTTGTGCTTGCATGTATGGCGCCTTATACATGAATTGGCGTGGGGGATGTGGTTGTCGTTTTCGTGCTTCGGTTTTGGTCGCCTTTGGCTTGCGAGCAGTCGGTGAGTTTGCATTTGACGACGAGAGACGTTTACGCTTAACCTTTGGTTTAGGCGAGATGGGAAAATTCAAAGACGTCGTAGAGGAGGTTCGCTTGCGTGGTCGGAGTGTTGCGTGTTCATGTGTGTCATATTCATGAAAGCGTGGGAGAACAAAGTCATTGCAGCAGCACATAGACATAAGCTTGGTAAAAGAAAGATGAGTTTTAGCAACATAATTGTCTACGACCTTAGGATATTGGGATTTAGTACATAGAGAGGAAAGACGAATATAGGATGGTCTTTTCTTCTTGTCATCGAAGAGCGGATTCTCCTTTATCTCATACGAACTCCCTTCCAGAAACGTCGAACCCACATTCCCTGTATCCATAAGAATACAAGAGTTAGTGTTAGAACATATGTCAGCTTCAGGAGACATCTTCACCGTCCTCTTACATTTACATGTTCGAGAATCGGGTACTTGACTCGACGTTGAGGGATTGTTTGTACTGTGAAATTGTTCTAGTGTAGAGATTTTGCTAAGTAGTTCATCTCGCTCCTTTGCGAAGGTCTTCCGCTCTAATTCTAGTGTTCGTTCTAGTTCTGCTATGAGTAGAAGTTTCTCTGGGATATAGGTGCGAGAGATCGCTTCTTGGAAAGCAATTTCCTGTTCTTTGGTTGGGAGTGGAGTTTCGACATCCTCCGAAAGTGAAGGTATCTTAGTCTTATCCCTAGCATTCATTTCTGTGTAGTCATACGCGATTTCCGCCCAATGAATGTTCTGTACTCTTTTTTCTTCCGAGATGACAGCGGAGGATGATCTCACAAATGGCTTAAGTTGCGGGGGAGCACCATTTTTTGTTTGTAGGAACGTAGTGTTAGACATGTTATACCTTTTAACTGTTAGCGGTGTTGGATTGCAATTGCTGGTCAGGCCAATTCCCTCCCGGGCGTTGTAGAATTCTGTTTCAACTGGTTGGTTCAATAGGCATAGGATGCGTGTGTTTTCGTTTCTAAGGTGAAGTTGCTCTTCAAGTTATTTCACCTTTCGGTACAACCTAACCCTTTCCTTTGTAAGCAGTTCGTATTGGGATGCCGTCAGAAGACGAGATGTTTTGCATGAACTGATGGCCAGTGTGGTTTCCTTCACCGTATTCTCACTTTGCTTGTTCTTGCTTTGCAGACGTTTGACTAACGCTTCAGAGGCCATTAGACGTTCATTTGCACAAGCGAGCTCTTCTACTTTTAAGCTAAGTAATGTATAGTTGTTTTCAAATTTTAGCTTAAGTTCTTCATACTCCCTAGCGTCTACGGTGGGTTTCTTAATGGTGTGACGGTGATTGAACACATCATCGAGTTGCGAAATTCGTACCTCAGACTCGGCGTTGGTAGGAGTCTTAGCTGTG
This sequence comes from Craterostigma plantagineum, assembly GCA_027422505.1. Classification (NCBI taxonomy): domain Eukaryota; kingdom Viridiplantae; phylum Streptophyta; class Magnoliopsida; order Lamiales; family Linderniaceae; genus Craterostigma; species Craterostigma plantagineum. Next base: position 10,689,114 of record JAPQWV010000002.1, read on the forward strand.
TTATCTTCGGTGTTGGCCATCTCCTCGTCCTCACCATGTTCGACCAGCCTTGCCATGCAGCAATCTTCATCCTGAGGCTCCTCGTCTTCTGAAGTGTCGTTCACCCATTCAGCTTCTTCGGTAAGTAGAGCTTTCCCACTTTCCATTTTGCGGGTCATTCTGGCCTTACGGTCGTAGTAGCCAGAGTCCTTCATGCGTGGGGCGTGGCATTGCTTGGCAAAGTGACCTGTCTTTCCACACCGAAAGTACTTCACAGACTTTTGAGGTGCTGAGTCCTCCTCTTTCTTTATCGGCTTAGATTCTTCCGTGGGAGTGGTCTTTTTGGTGCCGCTAAAGCTTCTTTGGCGATTGGAGGAGGATGAGGATTTTTTCCCGATCTTCTTTGTGACCATCTTTGTGAGCATTGCCAGTTGCTTGCGTAGATCACGAATATCTTCATCAGATTCTGTATCATCTTCGGATCCTGAAGAGGCGTCAGATACAACAGCTGGCAGCTTCCCTTTGTTTTGTTTGGCCTTAGCGATGGAAGATCGTTCGGTAGTTTTGTTTGAGAGGAGAGCCAGTGGGTCGACTCGAGTGTTGGTGGACTGATGTTGCACGTAAGGAGCATATGCAGACAGGCTGTCGTATAGAGCATGGATGGAGGTGTTGGAGAGGTCCTTACTCTGAATCATCATCACAGTTGCATTTCCCCAATGTGGTTTGAGGCTACCAAGGAAGCGGTTGTTGATGTCAAACTTGTCCCTCGTGATCTTGGCTTTCTTGAGTTCATTGATGACCTTCAAGTATCGGAGGTATGTGTCACGCAACTCCTCTCCTTCATAGGCTTGGAAGTGTTCATACTGCGAGAGACATGCTGATTTCCTCCCCTGAGCACTTTCAGTTGTGCCTGCCATGATTTCCACGAGCTCATCCCATATTTCCTTAGCAGTTGTGCAGCACTCGATGTGAGCGTAGACTTCGTTGCCCATAGCCTGGAAGAGGTATCCTTTGGCAGTCTCGTCGGCCTGTACGCGAGCCTCTTCATCCTCATTGATGGGACCTCTTAGAGTGCGGCGTTCATCCATGGGAGGGTTGGCGTTTGGCTGTGCAGGGATGATCGTCCAGAACTGTGCTGGACCATTGAAGATGGAGTCCAGAAGGTATTGAGAGAGTGGTGCGCCTTTGTTCCTGATGAACGTGAGGAATCGGTTTGTCCATATGCTGTAGTCGCCTTGTCGCAGCATCGGTGGCCTGGTGTCGGAGCCCACTGTTGAGATGTCATTCGTGGTAGACATGGTTGGTGCAGTCGAATCGTCCGTGGTTTTGATCTTGTATAGATAAGAAAGTTAGTAACGAACGAACGAGATGAGAAATATAAGTTTTGAGAAAAAAAATCGTTTAAAGAATTTCTTAGAACTAAGTGAGCGTGTGTGATGGTCGATAATGTATGAAGGGAAAATATATCTTGAAATGAGAAGTTCTAGAAATTTTAAAAATGAGATTTGAGGCGAAAAGAAAATTTTATGTCAAAAGTGGTCTAGGGTGATATGACTAAAGTGTAAGGATCAAATCTTAAATAAATTTGAGAAAAATTTACCCCGAGAAAATTTTACCACGAGAAAAAATTTAACACGTAAGAAAAGAAAAATTCGCAGGTAGAGACGTGATTGTATGAAGGATTATCCGAGAAATTATGTGTTGAGAAATTTCGGTGTTTGTGAGTTTTAAAGAGAAATTCTCGGAGGAAACATTCTCAGTTGAAAAAATTTCTCGGATTTTGAAGTTTCGCATGTGAAAATGATTCTTAGTTGAGAATTTTAAAGCTTCGCAAGAAAATTTCGCAAGTTATAAAGATTTTCGCGGTTTAAATAAATCCTTAAAATGAAATTTCTCGCATATAAAGTTTCTCGGATTTGAAAAAGGTGTCGCGTGTTGTAATGTGATTTGAGAAAGTTTCTTTGAAAAAAAAAATTCGTGGCTTGGAAAAATTCGCGGAATAAGCTTTCTCGGATATGGAATTTCTCGGATTATGAAGAGTGAGCAAATTTCGCAGATGAAGGTTTCTGAGTAAGCAAATTTCGCGTGTTAGAAAAATTCTCGGAGATGAAATTTCTCGTATTTTAAAGGGTACGTGGTTGAGAAAAATGAAGCGACAGTGAGGTAAAAACAGAGAAATTTTCGCGGATTAAGTATTCTCGGATTTTGAAAGTCGATAGTTGCGAAAAAATGCAGTATTGGTGAAAGTTTCGTGGTTTAAAAATTCTCGGGATCAACTTTCGCGGACATGGAACTTTCGCGGACTTGAACGATCAAGCACAAAATTTCGCGGTCAAGAACGAGTTAGTACTGTTCCATTGCTTTTTCGCGTTTTGCCAGAAAATCGTCCCGTTCTTGCTCAAATCTCAACATAAATCGCTCAAACTTGATCCTAAACTTCAGAAATTCTTCCCTAAACACATAATCGACCGATTTGTGAGCTAAAAACAACAAGAAATAGGTCAAATCGACCAAAAACAGAGAATGGCCGAGATGTCCTTTTCTGAAAAGTTTTTGCTTCTATCTTGCTCAAACTCGTTAAAACTGATCCAAAAGTGTTTTAAAAACATCTTAGGCATAGAATCGATCTGGGGGAATGTTTTAAACACAAAACAAAGCATAAACACCCCAAAACAAGCTCAAAATGCCCGAAAGTGATTTTTATCCAAAAACACCTTTGATCTTTCTTGGAATCGAACGAAACTGGATTCAAATCTATGCAGATCGATCCACGTTTGCTCTGATACCACTTGTTGGTCCCGATTGCACCAAACAAGGAATCAAAGAGGCTTTGATGGAATGAATAAGGGAGAGGTTCTCACCTTCAAGTGTGTGTATTGTGTGAAAAATAGGATAAGCCTTTTGATCTTTGATTACCTTTCAAATGGTGTTGGTAATACCTTATATACCACATTAACCCTAGGTATATTAAGGCCCAAACACCAACAATTAAATAATTACATTCTAGTCCAAAGCCCAAAACCAAGGGATAATTACAATTTTAATCACAAGACTTAAACTATTGACACAATCTATAAATATCCTAACAGAGTCACATGGGAGAGAGCAATTCTTCTTTGGGACTCCAAGTCAGGCAGCTCGAAGATGGCATCTTCATAAGACAGACAAAAATACATCAAGGAATAAACACGTATAAATTCGAAAGAGATCATGCAATCACGAAAAATTCACGGATTCAAAACTTGTTTACGTGTGTAGGTGATCTTCACCTACCTTAATCCGTAGAAAGTTGCGTTACGAGTGTTTAATCCCGACCCTTCGATCCCGAGCTCCTCCTCGTCCGTGAGCTTCTCCTTTTCTTTCCTCCTCTTCTTCCTCTCTTTTTCTTTCTTTTCTCTTTCTTTCCTT